>DWQL01001355.1:0-11612 GCA_018231265.1 Noctuana haematospila
CTCCGTATGCTAACGAAATCAAAGCTAATAAGGGCATGAAATACAGATATTGCATATTACCCATGACAGATTATATTATAGGTGCAAGTTCTAGGCATAAATAGATCTAGAACTTATAGTTTAAAGCTTATAGAACTTATAGTTCGAGATTTATAAGATGTTACATTATCGCTTACGTTAACGCCGATTGAACCGGTAACATTTAAACCGCACTTTTGCAGGTTTAAACATAACAAGTTTTTCTATTTAGTAATCGTGTAAGTAACATTAAATCTATTAGCGAATATTGTGCGAATGGTAGATAGGTACTCACTTCAATTTCTCAATTTTGAAATTTCCTCCGCCGTACGCCTTCATATTTTTCATGACAGCTTTCAATCGGAGGTTTGGAGCAGTCCTATCAAGTTTTAAAGTTGGAACGGTGAAGGGTTCAATAGGAGGGACGTTTACTTCAGGGATACCCTGTTGTAGATAAGGTTTCATAGCTTCAACAGCGTCGAGAACACATTTGTCGATTTGCGGATCGCTCCTCTTACACTCCGGAAAGTAGTCCGCTGGAAATGGTAGAGAATAAAAGTTTGTTATTGACAAATATCTCATTGTCTTCCTATTTGTGAATCTGTGCAATAGAACATAAGATAAAGGACTGTTGTTAAAATGTGATGGAGTAATTAACATAAACATTTTGCAAGTCTTTCTATAAAAATTACATATTATTCAATGATTCTATTCTAATGCTAATCTATCTATTCTTATCTAATTTAGGAGGTCCTTCATTAAAACACAGTTAAAGTTAACTATGACTTTTTCTTTATTAATGTCCGGTATAACTTCAAAATCGCATCATAGAAGGAATCCATCCAAGGACAGGAAAACATAAAAACTATTTGTGAACGGCCGTTTTTTATAATTTAATTGTCAAAATAAAAACAATCAGATTTGTAGCCTTTACAAAAAACTGGATTTTTTTGGAACAAGGATCAGCAAGCGATCTTGAACTTCCTTCATAAAAGCTTTCAAAATACTTCAATGCGGTCAATGTCTGTAACTGGATCACATTCATGATCTGATCCTATGCTTTCATTGTAACAGTGACTGTGTTTTAATCCTGAACTTAAAAAAATTACGTTCTTTAATTTAGCTATCTATTATTATTAATTATTAGATATTATTGCCTGTTTGTTAGGCTTAATTTGCACCAATACCCATCACACGGGTAAATAATCAAATATTGTTACAAGAATTGTTAACAAGAACTTAGAAATGATACCAAATCCGTATCAGATCAACTGCAAGGTGTATTTGTTTTGTTGTTATATTTGTCGTATATTTGACACGTACCAAAAATATTTACGTAGGTAAATATAAATAGGTATTTATTGGATCCAGTTTCCTATCTTAAAAAACCTTGGTACGGGTTTTTGTTTTAGTTAAAACAATACCATCAGCAAAATGAGTTTAAATTAAATTAATTATTATCTTCAGTTTCAATTCGTTCAATTTTTTTATCGACACAAAAAAATATGTCTATCAGTAAGTATCTTCTTTAGAAGCTAGATACTTCTTAGATATGATTCGTTAGATTCTTTAGAAGATAGATAGACTCTTTATAAGATAGTTCTTTGCTTCTTATGTGTGCAATGATCAAAACAATGTGTTGCAACTTGCAACGGAATAGTGTAACTACTGAAAAGTTCAAATCGCTTGCAACCATATTGCAAAGAGTCATGTCACGATGTGTCTCTATTATTATCTAAATCCACTAAAGCATTGTTCTGTCCGTCATCTCTATCTTGTTAGTCAAGCAGTCAAATTTTCGTTTTAATTAGACTTTTAAGATTATTCTCTCAGGCTTAATACTTCTCGTTGAAAGTAATTTTTTCAGGAACCTTATTTGTTTACTAAACGTCGACTTCTATATTAGTATGCAGTCGTTGTATAAAAATATAAAAGTAACTACAATCCGTTATGCCAATACCTAACTAGCTAACTACCTACTGTTACCGTAATATTAACGCGACTTCCTTATATTTTATAACACCTTCATTATACAACCGAGTTACTTTTGAAAGTACCTATAGATAGATGCCCTTGAAAATGTAACCACACAATAAGTTTTTTATTTGTCTGTAAGCTCGTATCTATATTTTAAGCAAGTTTCCTGTAAACATTGGTAGTGTGGAGAGCTTACAAAACAGTCTACTTCACATATCTTAATTTAATTAATTTATTATCTACATCTATTTTCACTTTCTCTTTCATTAACTTTGTTCGTCTTTTATTTTCCTTAACTATGTTCAATTAAATAAATAAATAAATAATATATTTTCGAGCCGTAATTTAAAAAATACAATTTTTCATTTCAAAATATTGATATAATCTTTAAGTGAGAAAAGTTATTGACAGTTAATAACAATGAGAAGTTGTATTTGAAAGGGAATGTAAGAAAAGATCCCTGAAAGGTTTGTTTAAAAGTATAAAATATAAGTTATAATATCTTTGCCGGAATCTACTGAAATAGACTGTATTTAAGTAAAATAATATAAACAATGACAAAAATGTAAATAGATAGTAAACTTTACACCTAAGTATTATAATGACACCTTTTTATCTAATTAACATAACAATTCTAATTAACATCTGCATATAAACTATCACGAAGAAAACAAAATTTAATGTTTTTTTAATGATTATAGTCTATTATAATATTCATGGTTAATTCATAATAGATATATAGAAACGACAAATATGTAAATCGTAACTTACGCGCTATTTTTCCGTAAACACTGACAGCACAAAACGCTACAAGCATAAACACTTTCATTATGTTTTAATTTCTGTTAACTTAACTTTAATAGATTTTAATTTCAATGGTGAATTTGATGTTTGGTTTGAATTTACGGGCAAGATTGAAACCGTTGAATGTCTGAAAGCGAATGTGCGCACGCGCCGAAAAATCTGCTTATTTGTACTAAGGGAGCGGCGGCTAACTCTGGCACTGAGGCCAGTGCAGTGTGGCAACGCGAGCAAATATTTTTTTAATATTTGGGAACATTCCGAGGAACAGGAGCTATTTTACTGATAACAATCCTTGACATTTTTAATGAAAATCCATTAAAATATGTTGCACCAGCATAATGTATAGATTTCACGTATTTAACCTTTAACATTTGAATGTAAGATGACAAATGGCTTGATGATTTTCATCCCAAACTTATTAAAACATTGTGCCAAGCCCTTGTTTGAAGCTATTTCACTTTTTTTCTATTTACCTACTAAGTCAAGAAAACAGGCAGATGTGCCACCTGATCATTTTGGTGGTACGTGGTACGTGGAAAACCTGAAGCATACTCCATCGCGCTGCTTCAATGCGGACTAGTGGAAATCTGGAGATATGGGTTAGGGACCAACCAGTGTTAAGCCGCCCTAAGGTCCTCCGACCAGGTCTAACGACTGTTATCTGTCGATAACAGCTGGGTACGATGTGAAGACGTGTCCTCCGAAGCACAGAAGCGCGCATGAAAATTGCCCCTAGCGGTCACACATCCGTGTATCGACCGCGCCTTTAAGACTAGTAGCCTGCATTCCAGACTATCAACGGAACTATGCGCACTTCAAACGTTGGTTAATCATTGTATGGGATTTTGAACAGCGCTCGGTGGCTATATTTGAAAATCCTTGTTGCAGTCCCGGACACCATATTCATAATATTTGAATGATGTGCGAGCGTGTATACAATGCGGGTGTGCGTTGTAGATACGTGTGATTGACTACCTTATTAGTACATTATTAGTGGACTCAACATACATTGGTACCTACCACAGTAGGTACCAATGTATGTTGGGCACACCAGCACCAGCTCCGGTACATAATTTAGGAGTGATTCCCACGATAAATAATTCGTGACGCTATTCACTATGTCAAGTTCGTTTTTATTGTTGTGCAACTGAAAAACTCTCTAATTAGGCTTAATGCTTAATCATTTTATTAATTAATTTTGACGTCTGTCGCCGTGAAATATGTCATAGCTATTTCGTATTTAAATTTTGTTTATTTCGTGTAAATTTTTTGCAATATTTATAAGCTTGTCCGTTCCTCGTCATTTGTTATTCTCGAAAATGTTTGTATCGTTATTAATAAAGTGTATTGTTATCATATTTCACAAAAATAAAACACAAATTTAGTCTTATTTAATTTGCAAAACTTAATATAATCAAAAAAAATAATGGAATTGCTCCAAAGGTTTACTAAAATTAGAAGGGGATGCGTTTAGAACTAGACATTAATGCCTTCATAGTGAATTTCGTTGAATCTTCGTGTGACTTTATGGATGCCTATGGTATGTAGTGATCACCTAAAATTTTGGAATATAAAAAATGCCTGACCGCCCGTATGCTGCAATATCGCGTAGTTCCGTGACGCATTACATAAAAATCGTAAACGGAGCAACGCACCGGCACCGCAATTACGTTGTGCAACGCAACTGTTATCTCACCGCAACTGAATCGGAAGCGATGCTGCAATCCCTGTAACCAATAGATTGACCTTGATCGATCTTCTAAAACCTCTTTAGTGTTACCTTTTAGGTACTATATCAATACATAATAGCAAACGTAACGTCGTAAAAACGATCAATGGTCTTAAACTAAAAAATTGTGAAATACTTTTTAGCTTGCAGAGGGTTTAAAATTTTGCTTAAAATAATACCATGCCTGACTTATATCGAATACTTTGTAACTTTATAAATAGATCTTATAAATAGTTTTAATAATAGGTAATTGTTGTTTCTTTTATATAAAGACAAAAAACGATCTTCGAAAATACTTGGAAAGGATTAATTTAAAGGGAGGTCCATCCCTAGCCAAAACACGGCACTTGCATTCTGTGACATACCTACTCGTTTAGAAAATATTTTGTGACTTATTTAATACTTAAACAATTAGTTGTAATTTATAATTAACTATAATTGAAGTAAATTCCACTACATTGAAGGAAATAGGATGAAAAATAGTTGTTAAAAGATTGATTATTACCTACTTACAAAAAATGTAATTTTTTTTTATTTGAGTACAAAATATTGTAAATCGATACTTAGTTAAATGTGACCGGATATTGACTCGATTAGTGATAAAACTCGTTACGAATTTTGCCGCGGAATCGTTTTATTTTCGTCAGCTTCGGAAATGATTTTGCTTTATTGGTCCCACCAGCCTTGCCTGCTGGAATTACCAGATTGCTGTGGCTTGCATAAACATGTACTTAGACACTCTATCTATTTTTAAGTTACAACCCAATATTATAATATTGAATTTTAAAATAATGAGGTAACAAACAAAAAAAAATAAGGTCGAATTGAGATCCTTTTTTTTATGTCAGTTAATAAAACACGTGGTGTGCTTGACATAAAATGTTAGAAATAATTAATTGATAGGTAAATTATTATTTACTTAGTTATTTATTTTAGTAGGTACTTTGTATTCAAAGTACCTACTCGTATGTTTCATAGTGCCAATAAATTATATTTGCAGTTACACTTTGAGCTTTTCTTGTCGTGTCGTATTACTTCAATAATTTTTTCATATAAATACAAAAATGTTATTCTCTAATAGCTTTTTAATTACGTACAGATTCCATCAAAAGCAAGTCATTAATGCCAACCTACTGCTATTGTTTAAGCACTGTACGACTGAATCTAGACTACCTGTCTTCTGTAACTACAAATGTTAATGATGCACTTAGGCACTCATTAAAGTGTCCAACTACCCATTATGGTTTTCCCACTAACGCCCTAAACATGGTCTTTATTTAGGTCATGCCGCTGTTTTAAGCAAGGAGTACCTACTTAAATACTAAATACGGATCCCTACCTATTTTAAGCTTACGTTGAAGAGAGCAAATCTAAAAAAACAAACGAAACCAGACAATAAAATATCTACGTTAACTAAATTAATGAAAACCGACTAAAGGAAATCTTCACCGGTTTCATAAAAAATACCTAGGTATGTCCATCACGCTGCTTGGTGACGCAAGTTGGTGGACTTCACCTTTCGAGAACTTTATGGAGAACTACCAGGCATGCCGGCTTTATCACGATGATTTCCTTCACCGAAAACCAAATGATACTTCACCGAAAACAAAATAAGAGGTGCCCGTTGTATTCGACCCCGGATCCATCGAATAAGTTAAGGTAGGTATTAGTAAAGTAGTGGTTACTTTACTAGAGGACATTGACCTTGATATCTTTTTCGTTTCTTATTATATCATTATAGGATGATGGATAGTAGAATAAAGATGGAAAGTTTTGAAAATTCTTTAATAAACCTCATTTGTGCTCAAAAGTGGTAACGATAAGATACAGATCTTATATAATACTTAAAGCCAGGTTTAATTTATAGTTTAGGTACTAAAATCTAATGTTTGAGTAGCTAAAGTACACAGAAAAAATATTTAAAAAATATAAATTTATAAGCCTATAAAAATATAAACCAAATTGCTAAACTATGAGGCGATGGTGGATAGTACAATAATTCTTATTGGAAGGACTTAATCTTTAAACTTAATAATTTTCTTTTCTTATTAGTTTTCCTTCTGTGTTTACATTAGTGTTGTTTGTAATGTAGTGTTTATTTATCTGTGCTTGGTTAGGATCTACATGATTCCCGCCTTAAATAGACATCTATCATCTTCTTAATTCTTGTTATAAGGCAAAGATAATAACTTACAAGTAACATATTAAAAAATATTGAGGAAAATTTTGTCACATCAAGCTTAATTTTCGCTATCATTTTTTATAAAATATATTTTATAGGTATGCCTTCTTATTTTGGGCTAAGGCTTCACAGTAATGGCCCAGCTTGCACCAATATTTGTTACGTAAAAGAAAAATTTATGAATTGTTATTGAAAAGTGATTATAAATATTTATATTTTGGATAAATAGTAATTATTCGTAGTGTGATTAAGTTTTTTAAACACAAGAAATTTCAATTAATGGTAAGTAAAAATATTTTTAGGGAGGTCTATTCCCGTCGTCAATTATTGTTTTTTATAGTTTTTTAAGGTTGCTTTGGACTCTGTCAATTCAGAATGATTTTCTTACTCGTTATAATATTGATGTACCTAAGTTAAGTGTTAATATAATCAATATTATAACCTGAAGAGAGAACAGAGTTGAAGAAACGAAATGAAATCGTGCCACGTAAACATTATTAAACATATTATGTACAAAAATTTCACATGTTCTGTCCACAAGTGAACTTTCACCTCAGTATTTGAAATTCTATATTGTATAGATACATTTTATATAAATGTGATTTTAAGAAATTTTCAACTAATTTACATAATTCACTGCAGCTTTCAAACACCAAACTTTTTTACATATCAATAATAATGTCAACTAAAGTAATTACTATCACAATGCAAATTTTACACCTTATACACTAATAAGTCACCAATTTATTAAATGGACGCACATAAGCAATAATAATAAAACTTACACGACTGTCGCTCGGAATGAGATAATTTTAATAGGTACTCATTAAAATATATTTTTCCCCTTCCCTTAGACATTAAGCACCGATAATTTTTAAGATAGAACTTTTATTTAAATGTTACCATTTAATTGTTGCCATTTAAATGTTGTCATTAAATTGTTTTATATTACTTTTATTTAAGTATCCAGTAACACTGACAACAGAGTCGGCAAAAAATCTTTAATTTTTTTAATCTTATTGCTTATTTGCATTCAAATATAAAATAACACACAATGAGTAAATCTACCATAATCTATTCTTAATACTATCAGGGAAATAATTCCTTATATGTAAACTTTGATGTTATTTTATTTGCCATTTCTGTGAATAGGTCTGCCAGACTGCGTTCTAATACGGGACTAATCTCCTGCAGAAATACTTGAGAGTTGTCATTGATGATCCTGTTAGTAGCCGGTCCGAGGACTGGATCGCCATCAAACAGATTGGTCAGGTAGATGGATGATTGACCAACGCGCAGCTTTACTTTGAAGGGGTCGAAGTTTAGATATTCGTCTTCTCCGCGCTTTTCCTTGTGCCCTCTCATCGTGACGTTACAAGCATAGTCCTCTGTAATGAGATAATTATAAATATAAATTTACTAAACGAATGTAATAAAAAGTGAAGTGGCAAGTTTTTAAATTCACACCGAATATTCTATTATTATTCTTTATTTATATTATTCTTAAATTTAACTCCCATTTGCGTATTTGTCCCCTGGTTTAGATACGTAAGTTATTTCGATATATTTTTACTATCCAAAAACTATTTTAACTCAAATAAAACTACATTTTATAATCTATTTAGACCTTTTCGCGATTGTTTTTGTTTTGATGCAGCGAAGTCAAGGTTATTATGTATCAAGTAGGTAATTCCCCTAAATTTAAAGCTGTAAAATAACCTAAATCTTTTCCAGACTTTTATGTTTTAAGTGCTGAGGGAAATCGCATTCTTTAACACCGTACATCCCGAACACTCATTGTTAAGATTAAGTGGTATTTTCGTTGTGCGATAGGTATAATATAATTATGTCACGTACTAAAATGTCCAGTGATGTTCCCTCTTCCCTGAAGCCTCAAAAGCAGGACCTGGATGTCCATCTTGTACTTCCCGTTGAAGTCTAGTCGCGGCAGCAACAGCTTGAAGTCAAACCGATTGTTGTCAAGATCTGACCTGGAATGATTTAACAGTGTTCCCAATTACACAAAAAAGTGAAAGCCGATTTAGGGTTTAAATTTAGACAGAAGTCTTAATTAGTATATGATTTCGGACAAAATTTTATGTAAGTTTCATTTATTTATCTTATTTTCCTTTTAATACAATCGTGTATTCCTTTAGTAGTCTCTGAATAAAATGAATGCCGGAAATATTTTGAAACACGTGTTAATACGTAAGGAAGAAATTAATCTACGGCACAAACCAACACAATTATTCAACCCTTTAGAGGTTTTAAAATTCCCGTAATAACAGATTATCACCAGTAAAAAAATTCTGTCCTTTTGTCAACCCAACCTAGAACATTCTCCACGCGATGATGTCAGGCTAATGACATAAACATTAACATACTTCAATAACTAGATTACGCACGTAAGCATTTTGTTTATTGTTGACATAAGTATTTTATGAATGAATAAAAAATTTAAAAGTGTTACCATAATACAAACCGTTTTATTCCTTATCAATAAATGAAATATGAGCCTAGTTATGAATTTGTAATAAAAATTTGTAGTATTGATGTAGTTTTCTCATGGACGCCGTAGTCAGAACCTAAATTAAAAAGGGACCAAACAAGAAGCATCAGCTTTCAAATAAAAAAAGAATCATCGAAATCGTTCACCTAGTCGAAAGTTATGAGGTAACAAACATAAAAAAAGTCGAATTGAGAACCTCCTCCTTTTTCTGAAGTCGGTTGAAAAGTGTAACAGATGATGGACTATGAAAATACTACCATTCATAGTCCAATAAATAGAACTAACAACTTACGTAAGTTCCTCAATGATAAAGTTGCTGGGCCCTCGAACCTTGACGTCGTTGACGACTGCAGTCAGCTTGGCGCCTTGTGGGCCCCTGGCCAGCGCGATCTGGCCCAGGGAAAGAGGCTCGATGCCTGGTACGTCAAGTTCTGGAATACCCTAAGGAATAAAAAAATATATAAAGAATTAATTGTTCTCCTTAAAACACATTAAGACGTTAAATGGCCACTTGATGTTAATTGGCCACCACCGCTATAGGTAAATGTCTTGACTTCACATACATTAACTATTTATATTCCGCGACCTTACAAAATAATTGTTGACATCGATCGTAAATGAAAATCGTGAATGAATGATTAATATTAGATTAAAGGATAATTAAATTCCTCTAATAAACAAAGAACAACTCATGTTTGTTTGTCACATCACGCTAGTGTCGTCTTAACACACTTGCACTGTGTAAAGTTATGAAATCTAGCGACATTGACATACTTTCCAATTCACCCGCAAATATTTTCATTACGCTTCAGTGACTGAGTGCCGTTTGTATCGAAGGTTAGGTTTCTTTAATTCGTGTAATAAGAAATGTTACGAAATGCGGCGCGAGTTTGGTTGTAGAGCTTATAGCCAGAGTTTTCAGTGTTTATGTAATGTAGTAAATAATTAAATATGTAACGATGAAAAAATAATATTCCTGAGTAAATAAACAAACATTAAAAACCTACATTAAGATACCCGTATCATGTTCCACAAAGAACGGCAAAGAGTGAGTACAAATTGTTTTTCATAAAAACAAATAAAAAAATCTCTCAATTTCTGATTTTCTTGACATTTTTTTTATAGTAAACTAAACATAGAAATTACATGAATAAAAAACACGAAACTGTAAATTTAAAAAAGGTACCCTGAGGATGAACAAGCAGTTAATATCATCCTCATGATCTTCAGCCTATCACAGTCCTACTTGTAGGCCCGGGTCTCCTCTAAAATATGAATGGAATTTAGCCTTCCATGCTGGCCAAGTGTTGAGTGTTGAACTTCACATGCCTTTTGAGAACTTAACGACATTTAATGGTTTAAAACGCACATACTCGTAACTGAGAACGGGATTGCAAGTTATAATATTGATAAATAACACTTTACTGTACCCCAACATTGAAAAGATACCAATACAGAATATTAAGCAGCTTCGGCGTGGTCGCCCCCTCCGTCCAAATGTAACTCGTCGATATTGTGTTAAACTGCGTCGGTTATTGTAATTACGGCGTTAAAGTAAGAGGATATCCTATTATGGCAATTTACACGAAGGATTACCAATTTACTTACACTGTATCTAATAATTACCTTTCATTAGGTAATGAATGCATCCATTGTGCAAATGGAGGCATTGAAAGTATCAATCAATTTTTCTTTTTAATCGCCTTTATACAATACAATTATTGATGTTTATTTATTGAAAGAAAATGAAAATTCTTATATTTTCTATTATTTATCAACAATATAATGTTAATCGTAACGGAACACATGCAACACGTCATATTTATTATGTATTTTATAGCAGTTGGAAATTTTTTAAGAAATACGATTAAGAAATATTTAGCCGTTTTAATAGACTTACATTTTAAATTTACCACTAATAATGTAAAACTGCTGTAAAACTATGTTTTTTAATACAATACAATACAAATGATTATTTATTATGCACTAAAAATACATCACACAGACATGATACAGTTACAGTTTACAACTATTTGAGGAATAATAAATTACACGCGACGCGTCGCAACAATCTTCATTACGAACGTTATGAACATAATGTTCAAATGTACTTAATTACTACTAATTTGAACCTGAATCGTAGCCTGCGTCATCAAACCCTATGTAAGCTTTGATGACGCAGGCTACGTTTAATACACAATAGTTTTATCCTAAAAAAATATCTAAATACGCAAAACCGGGTCTATGTATTTGTTGTTCAAAAAACACCTGGCGCGCCGCTATCTTAGAAAATACATAATTTAAAAAAATGCTACGTGCTCAATTGTTTATTGATAACAGTTAACAATGAATGCGTTTAAATGACGAAGTGCTGACACATACCGTCAACGTGC
>DWQL01001356.1:0-11610 GCA_018231265.1 Noctuana haematospila
ATGTACAAATAGAAATAGAGACATTGCAGAAAAGTTTTTAATTAATTTTAAGAGGGACGCATTACGAGACGGACCCTGCCTTACCTTAACGGACCTTACGTCGTGTTCTGGCACTTTCGGACGATATTTTGGATCAATACAGCGACACGACACGTCAGATAAATATAAATACACCTTCGTATTTCGCGCGTATTATGCTCATGTTGTTAAACTGCGGTGAAAACAGTGGTATAGGTAATTTTGATATATGTGCTTAAATGATTCTTTTGGAATTTATCAGTTAATCGGAACTTTTTTTTACAGTGAGGTCAACGACATCAACTTGGGTCTACTAGTGGAAGTGTGGAATAAAGGTGTCATCTGGGATCGGGCGCTGGGATATCACTACCTACCACTCACATCTGTGGCATATACAGAGGTATTTCAACTTATACTTATAAGTAAACACTAGACGCTCTTACACTCCAGCTCTACACTAGGATTACCTGTAGGGACTCACCTTATCACTCACCGGTGAGTACCGTGGACACATACAATTACACTAGCGTCCAGACCAAGAGACAGAAAAAATCATATCATAAAAATGAGATACCTACTATTTGAATAAGTAATCTTTTTTACGTGTTTTTTTTTACAATTATATTAATATTTTATACAATTACTTAAATTGCTGCTCTAATCTTTCTTTTTTCCCGTAAAAGATAAATATAATTTTAGCCCATATATGTACTAATTTACTTCATGAACAACCAAGAAATACGCTTAAAATAAGAGTTCAACGACCCGCAAAACTAAATAAACTCCATGTAATGGTTTTTACCAACATAACTATTGCTCTCAAGATCGTTTGCTGTTCAATCATGAAGCAATGATCTTAGGCAATTATCTTTAGCGCAGGCGGGTTTAATCCAATTATACCGGTAACTGAGATCACAGCCATTACTCCGCGGTAACCAGATTTTAGATGGACAAATTATTTTACTTATAGTTGGTCTTTGGAGTGTATGAACTTTCACATTGCAAAAGGTTACTTTAAGTATGTCAGTTTCTAGCCAACAGGTTTCACTCAAAGTTAAATAAAAATATGACTCAAGTATAACGTACTATAGAAGACAACGCGAACATACATTTTAGTAACTGATTTCTTATACTAACATATTAAGTTCTGGTAAGTTTCCGGTAAGTTCCGAAATTGTGTTTTTATAAAATTTCCATGCTCTTACGTCCAAAGATATAAATGGGCTAGGCTTTTTTCTTTTCACCTCCTTTCTTTGATAAAAAGTTACATATTATGAAACACTCTCTCGCTATGGTCCTTACAGGATTGGCGCACAATTAAATAAACAAAAAATTGAGAACAGTGGGCACACAAACAAATTGTTATTACCTTCCCAAGATCCTTTACTGTTTAATTATGAGGCTATAATCTTAGTTTCAACGTAGGTCGGGCTTAAACCAATTACACCGGTAAGTGAGATCATAGCAATATCTCCGAGCATAACCAGATTCCTACATCAAGGTTGAGACTCCATCTTGGTTGTGGGTTATAGGTACTTTATTGAATAATTTTAGGTATTAAATAACTCTTCACACTCACAGCCTCAGACTAGGATTCCTTAATTAAGAATAGAATTAAAAGGCGACAAAATTTATTTTCCGAGTATTACATAATCGTACATATGGGTAAAAACGTACGGTACGTTGAAGCGAATGGTCTAAAATCGCGCCAAAAGACATTAAAACATTGAAATGAAACGAATAGCAAATTCTTTCATTAGGTTTTGTCCGTAGAGTCGCTTGTTAATTTCCGAGGACATCCATTCAAAGAACCCATTTAATTTATTTCACAGAAAAGATTACTGAAAACTTTGAGAAACGAGGGCATTTTAAGGAATGTAAGTCACGTTTTAATTTGTAACGAATTAGATTTCCAAAAGTAGTCTTTGAATTATACATTCTAAACTTGTTTAGAGAATTATTATGGTTGCTTCTAGGAGTCTTCAAGTTTTGATAGCTTGTGTATTAAATTATTTACCTGGTAGAGACCCGAACGCTCATATAGTGACCAAGCTCATAAAATGACCATATACATAATATATATAACTATAGTCTGAAATTGTTTTATGATACCTACTGATAATAGAAACGATCACACACAGACGATGTGTATTAATGTACTGATATTAAAATCATTAACATTCAATAATAATTTAAATTGCTTTGAAACACAGGTATCTGCGTATAATATGTTAATTATTGAATAATAATGTCCGTGCATTAAAATTACATGTACTTACCGTCGCAGTGCTGATATGAATCCGTAATTGATTTAACTAGTTTCCATTTGAATTTTTGATGAGCTTTTCCCCGCAATTCCACTCGTGTGAAATTTAAAATCGCCTTACCGAATTGCAATAATTGTAAACTTGTACAGGTTTCCAATTGAATTATTTCTGCAAGTTGAATTAAAGTGAATTTTTAAATGGGTTTTTCGTCCACAAGTCTTGAAAAAGAAAGACCACTTCTGCTGACAAATTTCTTAATCCGCAGTGAAAATTGTAAAAAATCATTGAATGAAAATGTTCATGAGATCATTGTAAAGTAACACATATTTTTTTAAAGAAAGCGTGCCACTATGATTGTATTTTTAATTCCGTAATTGTTTTCTTTAATTATAAGTCGCTAGTTACAGAAGCTTTCGTTAAGCCCATTACGTTCGTAGTTGGGTCTGTGGTTGGAATTTTTTTTTATTAGCGTGCTTTCCTAATTTTTTAAACTTTAATTTATTAACGTTATTTTATATTTATTGAAATTTCTTATATTCCTTAAAACTCATGATAAAATAAACTGGCGGACTGTAATTCCTCATAATTTATTCTTTGCCCACGACTGACTTTTTAAATCCGCTCAAGCTTTTTATTCAATAGAATTCTCCCACAGTAAAAAATTAATATGACCTGTTTTCTACTCGTTGTATCGCTCTTGAAAGACTGTGGGGTTAAATCATTTTTATGCAGTGAAAGTTCCTATCGCCGTTTAATTTTATGGGTTTGGTTCTTAGCATAAATTTTAGAAAACCAAAGCATAATTTAGTACTTCTTGTAGTACCATAAATTTTTGCCTTAAAAAGTGAAAAGTTGGCAGCAAGCTCACAACCGAGCTCAGTTTTACAGTAAAAACGGAAATCACAAAGCGATGTATGGAGTGAGCGTGATCGTGACAAAGACTTTGTTTTCCATTAGCAAATGACTACTCCATATGCTTTCTGTACTGATTTTTAGGATAAATGTCAGTGATAACCTGTATATCAAATACTCTTTGTTGTAATCAGGAAAAGCTAATAATATCTGTAGGCAGTTTATAACATACTCGTATTTAATAGGTGAAATCGGCTCGTGGGTGCTTTTCTGCAAATTATATATTTTCCGAGGTAACATGTATGTAAGCGGAAAACTGTTATCGAATTTAGATTGGGAATTTACTTTGTACCAATGTACGTGCTCAGAATAGGTATGGGTAAAGTTTGTGTCTATAATATAATATAATGTATGTGTACCGAAAAAGAAATTATTGGTTTTATTATCGGGCAATATTTTTTATTGTATGAGTTTACTAAGTTTACTTCATATCAGGGATATAAATTTTACCACACTGTATGAAAGAAGTCGATCAGCGCTGTTGGTTTAATTAACTAATAATAAGTCCTGAATTCAGGCTAAACAAATTTAAGCAAATAAGTTCTTGTATTTTAGTTAATGAGTTGTAGTTATCGGAGAAACTTTATTGAACTGGGTATGAACCTAGGTATAGACCCAGGGTGAGCAGGTTTAAGCAAGTGAGAACTAGTGTTTTTCAGTTGTGGTTATAGTTTTCTTCCAGGCAACCTTAGTTCTCAAGAATAGCGTAGCAGAATACGACCGATAAGACATTTATTGTAACTTTTTCAACATGGCTGACCATGGGTTACAGTGTCCACTTAATATCAGTAAACTTGTATGCTCGTTTGTTACTATTTTTTAATCAAAATTTACTTATGCATATTGCAATTGGATCTTAATGCAAATAAAAAAAAGACATTTTCCTATAATCCCAGCAGGAGTGCGGCGGCCGCTGGGTTGAGTTGGAAGCCCAGTTGATGATGCGCGGAGGGTCGGTGGTGGGAACTTCCGGCCCCACAGGACACGCGCTGCTGCTCGACTGTCGGTTCGAACCACCATTCGGTGAGTGTATACTATTTCCTGAATATATAATAGGTACTGAACCGCGCTTAGCCCTGCTGGTAGTATGCGCAAGCGATCTTACTGAAGCAACCTCGGGTGCAGTTGG
The DNA here is from genome assembly GCA_018231265.1 of Noctuana haematospila. Taxonomy (NCBI): domain Eukaryota; kingdom Metazoa; phylum Arthropoda; class Insecta; order Lepidoptera; family Hesperiidae; genus Noctuana; species Noctuana haematospila. The sequence continues at coordinate 4,327 of DWQL01001356.1, forward strand.
TGCTCAAATGATCGGTGATCGGTAGTTGTTAAACCTGGTTGTAGGCCCTTTGGGCGGTTTGACAACATTCGACACTGGTTGGCCACTACCCCGTATCTCCACCGATCAGAGCAGCGTGGTTGAGTATGCTTCAGGCCTTTCCCGATTGTGGGGAGAGAACGGCGCCCAGCAGTGGGAAATAAAAAGGGTTAAAGGCATACTATTTCCTTTGAAGTTCACCACAAAGTTCTCCTAATCTACTGTCAAATTTATTGTCAAGTGACTAATTGAGTTACAGAGATGTCAATTAATGATTCTTTGAGGTTACGATTCTCATACACAGGTTCACACAGGTTCAAATACAGGTTTAGGATTTCTAAATTGCTACGTTTTAAAAACTAAAATTGATTTAACAGAGCTGTTAATATATGTACGTGTTAATTGAATAAATTTTGCGAAAAAAGATTCAGCCTTAGAACAGAGATAGCTGCATTAATGTAATTATTAATTAACATGTTCTACATATACATGTATAGGTATATATATATACATATACCTATAAAGACAAATCACACTAAGACCGTTATTGTTTTAATTACCGTTTTTTTGATTAGTCAATATTCTACAATATATCACTAGCCATTTCATAAATGCAATTCAAATCAGAATTAAATCAAGGATTAAATAATTAGTTACGACCGGTCATTACGCTAAAGATGGGATGATTTCTGCTCCAATTGACATCACGTATCCTTCGACCTTTCCCCATGACTATTACGGATGCCATTTTCAATCTCTATTAAATTACCCTTACTATAAAATCTACTGTGAGATCTGCTGGGAGTTCTAAGTACATATTACGTATTTACTATAGTTCCTGTACCTAGAATCGTTATTGCAATATGGCTATGGCTAATGAGACAGTTTCACTCACGCATGATTTAAACCAAAAATAAATACCAAAAAAGTAAATACGGTCGCCTACGTACAATGCTTGTCTGCGCGTTGATACACGTATCATAGCGTCACAACACTTAACAAATCGAAAAGCCTTGAATGAGCCTCGCGTCATACCATTCAGTTTAGGCATTTTCCTTCACTAGTCTCTTTCTTTTCTGATTGGTGGATTGCATGTCGCAATTTATCTCAAATTGTACTGCAATTATATTCCTGTCTAGTGGTCGCCTTTTTAAAGCTATAGCGAGTAAAGCTTACACTCTTAAACTTGGCATAGGCATGGATTTACGTGGGACGGCGCCGAGTCGACACACATTTCGTATTAGCCAACCAGGCGCAATTTATTGTTGTCCTTTTAACCGACTTCAAAAAAGGAGGAGTATTCTCATTTAGACCGTTTTTTTGTGTCGTTGTGTGTTGCATACGATATGTAGACACAAAAATGGCACAGAAACCAAAATGAATTATTGAATTCTAATATTAAAGTAATTAAAGTATCTACTATTAAGGTTATTTTTTCCTTTTGAGTTTTAAGTCGGTTTTTACTTAAAATAGAGCGTCAGTTTTATGGAATCAGCAAATAAATACCTATTAATTATTAGTTATTTAGGCCACGTCTTACGTGTTACGAATGTCCTGTAGAGCAGAAAACTTTAAACATTATGTGTGTGTGTGTTAGAATTTATGTGATGTTGATTAAAATGCATCCCTTCGCATGAGACAACTTTGTGTACTTACTAAAGTTTTTGAGGAGTTGCGAGTTTATTTTAAACTTACCGCGTTTGTGAAATTGCCTACTTCTAACTTTTAAATTGGCGCGCTTTTATACAAATAAGTACCTACTTACTTTTAAATATGATTATGAAATAATCTGTATGTGAAACGTGATTCATATTAGTCACTGTCATTCTAAATATTCTATCTTTGTCACAATTTCTTACTTTTATATTAATTCATGTGGGTCGTTCAAAATGGGTTACAACTGAGTTTGATTTTTTTATACCGACTAAAATCATGATGTACCTAACCCAGTTTTTCGTCCTGAAGACACACATAAATTTGGCAAGACCATGTCTTAACCAGACGGCGCCGCCGTTTCGATACACTCGGGGACCTTGCCAATTGCCTGTATTAATATTTTCCTTTATGGTGCGTTTCAATTTTTATTACCTAGAGCTCTAATGAAACACATCGCTTGCAATCAAAAGGACCAGTGAATGTCACAGAAGTTATAAATAACGCTTCATACTCACAGCCCAACCATAATCCCTTTGTCGTGGGTGCCATGGACATATACAAAGACAATTAATTATACGTTCCTCCAGACCCGGAACAGAAATATAAATTCTTCATTTAAATTTCTGACCCGCCGGGGATCGAACCCGGGACCCTTCGAATGGTGTACTGGCAAGGTAACCACCACACCACGCGGGTCGAGTAAGGATGTCCAATCAATATTGTCCATTGGTATATACGGTTTTTGAGTTCAGTCATTAAATTATATTACGTGATTTTCATGTTTCATTGAATAAGAAAATAGGTAGGTAGTTAAAATTAGTTTTTGTCGCATCCTTGGCGTAGGACGTACAGTAGGTGGGTGGTCGCGCCAGACAGGCGTCGTCTGGTCTCAGTTTCAACTAGGTGACAATGTGAAGGTCACTAAGACACAGTCCATTCTTGATGTTGATGAACCATATTGATTTGTCAAGTGTATGAAAATACTTTTTGATGAATAAGAAATGTTGACTTTGGCTTTGAATTATGGGTATCTTGGTACACTCCTATAACTGTACATATTACCTACCAACAAGCTCATAAATTAGCACGTAGATATTTCTGACTGACAGTTGTGTAACATTTCACCATAAATAGATACTTTATGTGAGGCATATATTAACTGAAGTTGGATGGTTACAAATGTTACGGTCGTATTGTAATGGTGGCCGTTAGACATGACATGGATTGTAGATAAATCTAGTAGGTACTCGTACGTTTATAAAGGTATAAACGTCCACTTTAAGTTGTGCAGATTCGCGAACTTGTAGTAATAATATTTTTTTTTATAATTAATGTTATAATGAACTTGAACATAAGACGCTAGACGAATCTTGTTAACGACATAATATAATGACTTTTGTCTCTAACGGTCGGTGTTTATCTATTGAGGCGCAGCGCAGTTGTTACCATCAATCTCCTATTTATGTTGGTGGTAATTATTGAAAAAAAATGACATATTACCTATAGACAGGGCATACAATAACATACTTGCATTAAAAATATCACGAATATTAGAAGGTAGACATCGCTGCCGCGTTGATGTCACGCATGAAATGATAGGTTGTTCCTTTACAGTACAATTCGTACATCGTTTAAAAACACACGAAGGCATTGTATTCATACTTTTACAAGGTCAATGACCTATCGTATGGTCCCGACGCGCTAACTCAAAGTCGCGCATTTGCCTTGATTTTGTTGTCAAAAAACGGCGCGGTGTGTTCTTTGTATGAGGTAGGCATCCGGTAAAAAAGGTTTTTCCGAAATTCTGCTTTTAAGTGTGTGAAAAACGGGGTCAAATTTTGTATGGGACAACGTGACTCCTTTGTCTAATTAAAAATATAAAATCCACGAGGACGATGTCGCGGGCATAAGCAAGTATTGTTATAACATTTATGAAAGCATTCTTAAAGATAATACGAGAAGTTAACGTAAAGTAACATCCGTGTCTTGTCTCCGCTTCCCACCGATAGGAAACTCCATCCTGCAGGAAAATAGAAAGTCTCTTCTGAAATTGAATATCGAATGAAACGTACGAGTAGGTGATGATCCATCGTGAAGTTTGCGTGTTAAATGCGTTTTGTTTGTACATAAATATTCTACTACTTTAAAAGTTAAAAAATATATATTTTGGTTATTTAGTTCTCTTGTATTGAATTATTATTATTATTCATTACTTCTGCCTGGTAAGGCTTCTGTTTCCAGAAAGGTCTTTGCATTAACAGTCTCGATTCTAGTTGAGGTATTAGATAATAATGCGTTCATTAGAGCGGTAAATGTGGGTCGACCTTTGATGTTATCTCGAGCTTCATTTAGATTGCTTTAATTTTTCATTCAGAATCGTTTTAGTATCATTAGGAGTTTTAATATAGTGTTATTTATTTATAAATAAATATCTTGTAACTTGTATCTCAAAACTTACCTATAAACTTACGTAGCAGACGCGTAGCAGACGTGTAGCAGATGACTGATTCGTAGCAAACTCGTAGATCCTTGTAAATTAAGAAGCATTTTGTATGTTTTACAATAAATTTCAATTCTAATCTAAAGACTAAAGTCTTTTCAATAATATTCGAATAATATACAGGTTATTGCCCTCCAACACTACTGAATGGCCTCTATCTCAAGTCCAGCATATGACAAAGGTTCACTCTACTATACCTCCTGTGGTCTATTGTGTCGCTATTGATCAAAGGCTACGCTTTAGTTCGCATTGTGTCACTAATAATAGCCTCTGCGACTGAAACAAAACTATGGTCTGTTAGTGTGCTCTTCTATAATCCATAATGCATATGTTTGGAATATTTATTTATTAGAACTACCAACATATTGTAACGGTACCTGTGGTACAACGTAAAAATAGTCAATGATATAGAAATACTCATAGTTTCATTTTCATGTAGTTACATATGATAATAACTTGAAGATAATTTAGAATACTTACATGACGTACTAATTATTTTTTACATTAAGTATTTTGTAAAACATAAAAGATACTGAAAATAAAGACAAAGACAAAATTATTTATTTGCACAAATATGGGTACCTAAGAACGGGTTATTCGACATTGGACCTATTCGCAAAATTACCTACTCTACAATAGACTACAACAACAATTACTCTTTATTTGTACATCACTAGTAGTAACATAAAACAAATAAACAACAATTATCACTAGACATTAATAACAACCAAAAAAGCTAATTACGTATGAATCGTATCTAAAATTATTTATAACCGCATTATTTTTATATCGAAGCTACTTGTAAGTTTTGTATTGTCATGGATGATAATCACCGTTGAGTAAGTACCTAATGATGGTTTCACGATAGAACTGAAGTGGTCAATAATAAATGATCTTTCGGCTATTGTTCTTTGTAATATGCCTCTGATTCGTGGTTATGCGGACGATTGCGTTATTTAGTAAGTAGATTGATGTCGTAGACAAAATGTCAATGCCAATGTAAAACATTGGGTCAATGATTTTTTCAAACAAGGCTTTTTATTGAGTTTCAGCTACTTTCTAATTTTTTTTATCGTACATATTATATGCTACCTGTTGTAAGGCGATAACTGCAACGCATGACCATTCACGTCCAACTCCTAATTAATATAATAATAGATCTAACATATCTGAAATATCGACAACAGAACACAAAAATACAAAATCAACAAAGCCTTATTTTGATATACGAGGATTATAAAAATATATACCTAGTGCTCCCACTAGGTTTACTGATGCACGTCAAGGAGTCGAAGTAACTATAGGAAAAGTGAAATATATAAGAATATAGTGAAATAAGAAATACATACGTGCGGGTTTTCACCGGCGGCACCACACAACCGTTGAAACATATTCTTTTCGTGGCCGGAATATAAATTACGCACTCTCGACTGTTTAAAGTTGCATTTTCGAATTTAGATGTTGGTGGCACAGAAAGAAAAAGTCTTTGTTGCTTTACTATGACAGCCCGACTATTTTAGGGCACTAAAATTCAATTAAATCCACTGCAAACTTAGTTGCAAATCCTTATGCAAAACCATTAAGAAATTAAAGAATTGTATGCGCACAACGGTTCTAATCAGGTATTTTGCAACCGTTTCATAACTAGTTGAGAACTTGCTAAAGACCAATCTGTAAGTTAATCATTTTTAAATTTCGTATAATTTTAAAATGCGTGTGTATAAAAATATATAGCTCTAAATTACTCATATAATACTTGTAACCGGCTTTTTATATAGGCCGACAGTTGAGCGTGTTATGAACACATTTGAGCGTTTACACGTAACCCACATTATATTCATTCTAAAAATAGTCCAATGGAGTGTATACTTGTAAAAATTGCGAGTTACTATGTCAACCTTTTTAAGTGTCCTATTAATTGTGTGGCGTTAACAAATATTTATGAAGTGGCTTTTAAATGCCTATTAGTCCTATTACCATGTATTTAAAGGTACTTTAACGTAGAAATTTTATCATCTTGTATTTTAAATGATAATAATGTCGTGTTATAACTGTTATTTCAATTAACATAATTCATTATGATAAGCGTGATAACTACTTCAAGAAAGTAAGTGAAAATGAAATAAAAAATTTAAAAGTACGGCAAATAGCGTTGTTTGAGTTTTCCGATAATCTTCCCAGAAAAAGATTTAACAAGAAATACTACTTTCCAATGCCCGACTTCTGGCGAAGTTATGTGCGCGACAGCTAAAGGTCGCGGTTTGATTATGTGATAGAGAAAGTCTTTGAGAATTTCCTCATTTTTTGAAATTCGTATCTCATATCTTGATGCAGACAACATTCAGTATTGTATAATAATATGTATGTGAATTACAAATATTAGTAACAAACAATATTTAATTTAATTATTTAATACGATAATTCTGCGATCTTTTTATGATAAAAGCAAAAACTGTGACTGCGACTCAAACTAATTTAATAGTCTATCTAATCTATCTAATAAACAAGCAATTCTTGTATATATACTTGTATATGTATATAAACTGAATCTCAGAAACGACTTCAACGATTTTCATGAAATTTAGTATTTGGGGATTTCGGGAGCTAGCTAGGTTTCGTTTTTAGAATATAGTTTTATCCGTAAACGTCATACTACGTAACGTACTAACGTACTACGTAAATATTATACAATGTCTACACTCAAATCAAATATAACTTTTTTAAGTTATATTAATACGTTGCTTCTTTGTTTATTTTCACTAATACTTTACTAATGCTTTAGGTAAGCCGCTACGAAGTTCATAAATTATATCGTTGGCATAGGTTTTTTGTCACGCGATCTTTGTTAAACAACGCACGTACTCGTATCAACACAAACGTGTTGGCTATGTTCGAAAATAATTTTTATTTGTTACATAGATTAATTAGTACTTCTCTAATTTTAGTTTCCGCTTTGTTCTTAGTTTAGGTAGGTACTTATTAGGTTGTCTTTTTAATTTAAGTGAAGTAGGTATATAAATTTTATCATTCTTCACTCCTTTTCTTCACATAAACTTGAACTATGCCAAATCTCAGATTCCTCCGTGCGTCGTAAGGTGCTTAAAAAGGGA
>DWQL01001357.1:0-11610 GCA_018231265.1 Noctuana haematospila
GTGCTGTCCAGAACTTATACAGGACATGAAAACCGCTACGCTTTATATTTGAAAGCCCATTCAGAGTTTAATCGATCCGTCCGATGCAGCAGGTACCAAACATTTGGTCACAATACATTCTACTTGAATTTTCAATTACACGTCGATCCAAGAATCTATCCACAATAAGTTGTACGTACAATAATACATCAGGGTCCGTTCAACTTTAACATTATCGATCAAAGCTGAGATGCGAATACTTGGAGGTGTTAATGCAGAAACTAATATTTCAACATCAATCACCCGCGAATGTTAACTTACAGTTCTGTTGCTAACGACTTAAACATTTCCGTTTTTGATGGAGATGACGCAAACGTGTCAACATGGCATGAGAAGGAGGCGCGTCAATAGAATGAGTACAGAATGCTACTATTGTACTAAAATATTAATATTGACCCACGACACATTGATGACTGAATTATGTTTTCAATATTAAGGTAACTACGATATGACTTCAAAAAAGGAGGAGATTCTCAATTCGACTATATTTTTTTATGTTTGTTCCCTCATAACTATCGACTGAGTGAACGAATTTTGATGATTCTTTTTTATTTGAAAGCTGGTGGTTCCCGTGTGGTCAAATTGGGCCAGTTCTGATAAAAGCATCTATGAGAAAACCTTATTATGTCTTTTATTTGCAAAGTTGTATTTAGTAGGCATGTGCGCAACAATTTGAATTTCGTAACGCGATTATTAAAATTTCAATTTATGAGGTCGAGTATCGAGTAGTAATTTATGACATAAGTTTAATGCTATATGTCGACATTCATCTGCCCGATCAACCCGATGTGTCGAACTGATTTGCTGCTTATTAAACGGCAGCGGCGGCGCCGGCGGTGCAGCGCTGTCCTGCCCCGTGATTGGATCAGATTTACATTCACGCTTCTGCCCATAGCCACTCGTAGGTTATCAGAAATCAATCAGTGATCAATTAATCAATTAAGGTGACGTTACGATGGTCATCTTACAAAAATAACTATATCAGGTTTAGGTAACAGGAACAGAATTTAATTTTTTTAATCTTAAACAAAATATAACGACTACACGATACACGACATGAAGTGGTACACTTTGCAAATACGAGTACATGAAGGATATATTTATGTAGATAGAAACTAACAGATTGAAAGATATGAATTCCTTTACAACGTTAATGACGTTGAAACTAAGTAGAATCAAATCCACCGTCAATGTACTCGTATAGTGGTTTCCCGAGGATCTTGTCACAAGTTTCTGTTAAGATTCGCGAAGTAATCGCTACGAGAACTTTTAGTTTACCTGAGATGGAATTAAACGCTGCGAATCAACTATCTATAGTAATGTTTGCGAGGGAATCTATTTAGATGAAGAAAAGTTTAATTAAATGAGTCTACTACGAGTTAACGCGTTATAACATTGTAAGTTATATTACTAACAATATAACTTCTTGACCTATCTTCTTCTTGAAGTTTAAATAAAGCAAAGTGAAATCACATTGGCCAAATGGTACAAATGCCACAAAAACATTAAGTCCGAATGCAAAGAGAGATATATATATAGGTACTTTATTTATCAAAATATTGTATTGTTCGTAAGCACCTACTACTATATTCTTTAAAAATACTAAAAGATGGATAACCTGAACTATTTAGCAGTAAAATCGAAGCCTGTAAGCGAATGTTACTGCCCTTGAAACCAGGTGGACTACACGGCTTGAACGCTGGCACTCCGCATGCAATTCTCTTTCAACTGCTATTACTTTACTAGTTTGAGAGCTATTTGAGGCTCGTCAGAGTACGCTATGAAGCTTTATGCTACAGTGTGGAACTCGCATTTGCAGCGCTACTTAAGCGTTACATACTGAGTAGCTACAGTTCTACTATTTCAGTACTTCTAATTCACAACCATAGTTTATTTGACTTTTATCTTCTAAACTAACCGAATTAAAAAAATTGAGCCTGATATGATATTATGACTTTGAATCATCATCTTCATTATCAAACCATTACCTGTCCCACTGCTGGGATCGAGTCTTCTTTCAAATATGGCCAAGTGTGGCTTGGTAGATACATGTCATGCTTTTCGAGTATGTTACTAATAACTCTTAGTTTTTATACGATGTTGATCTTATTTTGTTAGGTAATCGTACTCGTAAGTTTTTTAATCAAATCTTCGATTTTTCTCCCTCGCCCTCGAACAGCCATTAGCATCACAATTGTCGTGAGATGGAAGACGTCATCTGCACCTGTCTCCTATCTGTCTCTTGACTTTGTATTTACTTTACTGAATAAACTTTATGTTTATGTATAAATTTTCATGAATATAACACTTCGTAAGATTGATCTTTGGACATCGGATAAGCACTACTCCTACCCGCAAATGGTGGCACTCATAGGAGAAGTAATTAACGTTCATAAACGAATGAGTCGTCTTATAGAAATGATGGCGAAAATATTTATAGGTAATCAGGACAAATATAGGTCACCTGCCTGCCACTATGGGATGAAAAGTATTAGTTCCATATCCAGTGTATTATAAAGAACTGTTTGTCTCACTTGTTGAAAAGGATATTTTAGAGCGGTAAATTGATAAGGAGTTTGAAGTCACTAACATTAAATTTCTGTTAAGTACGTAATGTTTTCCGAACAGCAAATTGTACGATATCATTAGCGCCCGTTCCGTCCTTGGAGACATCTCATTTGCGTGTGTATGAGGAAGATGAGGCGCGATCACGACAGGTTCTCGCGGGATTGTCATGCTAATGGGCCCCGATACCCAGACGACGGGGGCGGGACCACACGACGACGCCTACACGATACGGATATTGACGAACATGCCACCGACAGGTCCTGGCAAACAGATTCAGTGACGCATCGGTAAATAAGGTAGCCATTAGTTGTGTTTGACGTCCAAGAAACGTTATAATAATACGAGTAGTAACATTGGAAGCAATATCATCTTGTACTGAAAAAATGTCGCTGAAATAAAATTGTCATTAGTTGTATACGTGTGAAATATATGTATCGTTCTTTCCTTCACTTAACATGAGATAGATCTAAGTAGGTCCCCCTGTGCGACCTAGTTCTAATGTATAGCGCCACATGCGCTCACGTGTGCGGGGGACGCTACGGCCATTGCCGCACGGAACCATCTAGGAATTCCTAGCTCTTTAGAACCGCACTCTATTCAATTTTATTTTTCCTGTAGCAGATACTTACAGATATTATACGGTGTGAAACTCGTGACAATGTCCCTGTGAGATTGTTAGTTCTCGTTCGTGCATTCTAACAGATATAGGTGGTATATACTGCTATGTGCTACAAGTATGCTCGAGTGTGAGCTGCAAGAGTGCAGTGCGGCGTTATTCATTTGCTACCTTTATTGGTTTTATTCAGAATCGGGTTTAGACAAATTCAAAAATGGGTGAATAACAAAAGAAAAGTTTACTTTCGGCTTCACGTCGCGTTGCGTCGGTAGGCAATTTCTAGGTTTTGTTACGGTCATTAATCTTTTGCGTTTAACATATTCAAACATATTCAATTTTTGTGGTACAATTTTATTGTAATGGCTTCGTCGTCAGATGAACTTTCTCTCACTGCGCGTTTAGTATTGTATACTGACACATGCTATCAATCAAACTTGTAAACATGTGTTAAGTAATTATTGTAATCACAGACCGCTTGCTCTGTAAGTCTTGTTCCTGTCATTATTTTATCGGAATAGAAATGTTCTCTGCAATCTATTCGACTTTCTCTTCCACAATGTATCGGTCGATCTGATACATATCGTTGCGTCATTTTGATAAATAGATTAGGTTACGAGCCATTTGTACTATCTCGTGCATTGCCAGTCCTACTCGTACTCGCCACCTATTATTTTTTTCTTACTTTTTGTACTATTGAATTCTATTCTTGTATGTCGAAGACTGTACTATGACATTAAGTGATAAGTGATAATTTTAAGTGATAACAAAATATTAATCGATCTAACTCTGCCAGGCTACTTGTGTGCTCCATGTAAATAGTAAGTATACTCGAATATAGAAGCAGTTAGCAGTAATGTGTAGTGACGCAGGAGAATGTAATTTAATTATATTTGATTTTTATGGAGTGCCGAGCAATTTTTTTTTCTGTAGGCTTTTTTCTGCTGGCTATTTATAGCAAAACGGCCGCCTAAAGCCGAAATATATGCTTAATAATTTATTATTTAAAAAAGTTTACTGAATAATATACTTTTATGGACCGACAGGCCAACTATTCTACTTTTATAATATTTAAATAAAGTTAGTCTCCAACTTCGTGGCAAACGAAGATAAAATTAGCAAAAAACCAGTCATTTTACTTTGTAACCCGCGGCACTCAAACACCACTGAAGTTACACGAGAACAAAAAGAACATTCGAGAGATAATCTCGCGGTAACGGCCCCGCCGCGGCTTCAACTTCTCAGATAAATTTTAATATTTAGTGGAAAGAACTACTTCGAAATACTATGAGACCGACTCCTTTACAATGCAGTTGTTGCAAGATGCTGCGCTGCAGACGATAAATTACATTGCTCATAACTTGGAAACTATATTTCCATGATAGTGTTTCTGCGAATTTGAAAATTAGCTGATACTGTTGCAATAGTAAATAAGCAATTTTTCATCAAAAATATCAATATAGCTGTCGTAGTCAGTATGCGAAATTGTTCCATGTGACTGCATCTATCTAAGTATGCAGATATTTATAGGTATACGCAAAACCAGAGAGAGCATTCCGTGTAATGCAAGTCGTATGTTCTGATTAGTGTCGATTAAAAGTCTCGTTCGGCCAATGCTGTCCGTGTTTGCCCCATGTCTGGCGGGTATTACCCCGCGCAGTAAGCACGCGGTCACTCAATCATTTAGTGGTTGCGTACATCATTTAGCACGCGAACTGTCCACAATGCATTCAACTAAGTACATTATCAGTCATACGTACTTAATATGTATGGCTATGTTACACTGTACAGTACTAGTGCAAAGCCGTACGTATATAACGAATACGATATAATATTATAATTGTTTTATTAGTATTTCATTAGATGCAGTACCTATGTCTTTCTTTTAACTTAGTAGCTTGCTTATGAATATTAAGGTTTGTAATGTAAGTTTTTAGAAATAAGAATAATAAGAATATAATGGACATAGAGTGAGACTCTAAACTATAAAATTAATTTGTTTTACAACCTGCGTCAAAAACCACTAAACGAAATTACGAAATAAAGTGTTCGCCTGCTTTTAAGTAGTATGAAAAAATTAAAAATAATATAATAATGTAGAATATAATTAGGTTGGAAGGTAATTTACCTAATTTCATCTGTTTATCGGTGCGCACGCAGACTGGAAAAGTTGCTGGATATAATTAAACGTTCTGTTTTTAGCTTACCCAGCGGCTAATCTCCAAAGTTGTAATTGTGTTACCGAGATATGAATTAATGAAAAAAATTATAAAGATAAGTCATGTTTAATGCTGAACAATATCAATTATCTGCTAATACTACTTATGACAAATCATTACATTTATTAATTACATCTATTTTTACGATTCCCGATCGTAACTTCAAATCTGTAAAATTCTATTCTAGTAGACGGTTCTTAAAACACAAATATTGCAGAAAAGTGTGTCTTAAATAATTTGTGGATTATTGACGGAGAGCAGGGCGATGCGGGCCATCAACTGCCTCGTTACATATCTTCAAAACTGGTCAAAACTCTCATCTGAATGTCTTCTGTTTGAGTTACAAGACACATACGTTTCTTCTAATACCTTTTACTTCAAATACTTTCCTTACTTTTTATGAAATCATTCATCATCGTCGACCCCTCCCAGTCCCACGGCATAAGTATACCTAAGTATTTGAACCTAATGACCGAAAAAATGTTCGGTATCACACCCGTTACACACGATAGCACATTTGGTTTTACATCGCAAATACAATACGATGTGAATAATAACGTACCCAAACTGAATAGATACAACAAACGGTGGACAGGGCGAAGGTTAAATAAAAAGCGCTCCGTCACGCGGCCGACCCGCGCCCAGCGTCACGGACGGCGGACGGCGGCAGGTGTCGCGCGGCGTCATCGCGAGTGCGGGTAGGGCGGACTTATATTCGTCTAAAGTGCCGTGTCGTAACAACACACGGTAGGTATTTTATATTATATTAATTGGTTATCAATCCAAAAAACAGCTATTCAATAATAACATAATATAATTATCTTCTTTGATTTCATTAGATAACAAAGTCGTCTAATTTTTGAATCGAGTCGAGATTTGTCAGCCGAGTTAATTTACAACTTGTACCTACTCGTAACTAACTAATGGACCCTGCCATGGTTTGCCCTGAGGAAAAACTATCAGCATTCTTTTAAATTTTATTAAAGGTAAATTTATCTTATTTTATAACAGGTTTAATCTCTTATCGCCCATTGGCTCGAAAGTTTGTTCAGTGGCGTATTATTGAAAATAAACGTCACCGTACTAAATGTATGAAACCGATATCGGTAGGACGAACATGATTCGTCACGGCCCGTCAGACAAATATAAACCGGCCCTTAGGACGCCGCGCCGCGGATTAGACCAATACAAACTTGTCAAAGTTCCCCGAAGCGTCACGCGGATGAAACTCCACGTCGCGGGCGCTATGATAAATGACACGGCCTTATCTCGGAGCTTGGAAGAATGAGGTGCATTAGCCTCGGCCCGCTGCGGCCGAGTTACGCTTAAGGCCGGCCCTGCCGTACTAACCCACTGTCAAACATATTTGCATGGCCTGGGCCATAATTATTAGCGGTAAGGTTTACTCGTCTGTTGAACTTATCGTAATTAACTTAGAGATATGTTTTATTTGACATTGTTCTTATCAATTAACTTTAGTTTTTTTTGTCAAATTATTTGAAAGTACTAGCGAGTAAGTGTACCAAGTTGTACCAAGTGCGTGAAAGACTTTATTTTTATTACAATCTAGTCTTATTCTACAGACTAATGAGTCATTTAACGATAACTTAAATTGCTACTGGCCACTGACACAGCTCTTCTTAATTCTAACGCATTAGGATTTAGACAAATTGTTTGGTAATGGTTTTTTTTCTTTTACAGGTAAGGCTGAGTCCAACTGTCTACGTCAACAGATTAATGAAAGAGAATGACGTTTTTTCATAAAACTTCGTAAGTAAAACCCCTATGGTAATAATATTAGTATGTCTATAACATGAGACGCTATGATGCGCTTCTCAACCGCAGAACAAATATTTTGAGACCAACATATTTTATATCTCTAAATCTTTTATCAGCGCCTATGATTGTACGATAAAAGAACAAGAAACAAGGTATAGCAAGATCCCGAATGGCGTCGACAGCTCTTTATCTCTGTAATGCTGATTAATGTCGGAGTCACGTCGAGTGTCCCTCGCAGCGTACTCGTATGATGAACACCGGCTGCCCTCGATATGTGCGGAGGACGTGTCCGACATCCTCCACACCCTTTGTATGTTTTTAAGGCTTTTGTGTTTACTTGTAACTTTTTATTCCTGAATCAACTGACGAATCCTACTGTACTCTTCGTAAGGTGACTAGGAAAGTTTGGAGATACGCAAAATTTAAAAACAAATTAAATATAATATTTTTAGGATATTTGTTCATATTTCGAATTCTGCGAATAGTAAGATGCTATGTTTTGCGTAATGGTAGCTAAGATCAGGCAGCGGGCGACAGATACGGCTAATGGCACAAGAGGTCGCTACTGAGACTACTGGACCACTGGGTATCGCTTGCGGAAGTCACGACGGACCCCGATAAGCGCCCGGGCCAAAGGCTGTACGCGGTAGGGCTGCAGGGATGTTGGAACCGCTAATTGCAAGTAGTTGCAGTATGCAGTAAAATTGTAGAAGTAGTTTTGTAACTACTTCTTCAACTAGTACTTGCTTACTTTTTATCATTAATCTCTTTTTCCCTGTAGGTAAATAAAGAGGTTTAATGATTACTCGTAACTTCGATTTCGAGTGCATTGTACTCAAACCTTCCTGAACAGTTTCATGACTTGCTTCTACGACCCTGAAATAAAGTAAACGATGCGTCGATTAAAGTGAATGAAGCCGTGACCACTCTAAACAACATGTGATGTATGTTGAGTAATCATCATTAATCCTTTATTGGTTCACTGCTGGGCTCCGCTCGGGACTCCTCCCAGATGTGCGAAGGGTCTAGGTATTAAGAGACACTACGCAGGTTGGTTGATATCACATGGCCATCCAACACATTATAGAAGGCGCATTATAGAGGGGATATTAAAATCATTTTTATCATCATTTGTTACACGAAAGTAATTATATTTCTTAGAGACCTGTATTTTCTTCAATAAATAATAAATACAGCCCAACATAAAACTAATTATTTTCAAAGTCGGTAAAAATGTGTACATGATATATTATTGTATGTTTTATATGATATTAACTGTAAATAAACAGGGCGGGCGGCGGGCGGCGGGCGACAGGGCGGGCGGCGTCACGCGTCCACGCTCATATATCTTGTCCGCTCCTAATCCTACGATGAACCTTTTTGCAGATAACGCGTGCCGTGTGCCCCGTCTTAAATACAACTAGGAGATTGTTGCTTATACAACGTCCGCTAACCATTTCTTGCTACACAGTATTCGCGTAATTTTATATTGGGTATTACACTACGCGGTGTGTTTGTTTATTTATTTTTCATTGCTCATTTATTAAACACATTATTTTACTCGATACAAAATTTTGAAAAAGAAATTCGACTTAATGCTTAATAGCTTTATAATTCTTAAGCTTTAAATTGTTTCATTCTAATTAATACCAATACCATAACCTTTATAAAATGGCTAATAGAGTCAGTAAATAAAGCTTGAAATGACTTTCTATCAAAAATATCTCCCTCGGTGATAGGGCGTCATCCCTTCGGATCATCCAGGAATTCCTTGGAGAAAAATTCCAAAGTCCGATACTTCCCCCAAAGCCTCCCCGCGACCGACGCCCTGACATCTGTTGAGATGCAATCCATCATGGCATTACCATAAATCAGCTGTCAAATTGGATAAAAATACTTCATCATGTGTTCTGGGGCTCGCGCGAAGTGCTTTAGAAACTGGATAGATAACATATAGGGGGTTCTTAATATAAGAAGTAAGCGCGCTTTCAAAGTTAACATCGCACTGACAATCATTAGAGTTCCTACCATATTTTTAACGTAGCGGACAGTCATTTCGACCTAATTATTTATCAGCCATTTTTGCGGGCCGAAGACATAAAAATACAAACTTAGTATGTAGAATGGTATAATCTATAAAACTTCACGGAATCCTTTTAAAGGATTTCAATCTTTCCAGATGGTTTTCTCAATCTGATACCGAATAAGCTAGTTTGGTATTGTTATCTGATTGTAAAATCCTATGCTTCCTCGTAACATCCACGGCATATCATTGGGTAAATCACGAGTGTAATAGACTTCTCTAAGCGCTTCTCACTTTTTTGTTAAACATCGTTACGTCAAAAATCATTTATTTATGGATGACAAAAGTTAACGTAATAAAAGCCAAGAAAATACATTTTTGTTCATTTATCTTAAGTAAAGCCTTGCGGTTATATTTTTAGGGCACATTAAAAAAGGTATATCGTAACATCCACTTCTTAACAACATTCCTAAAACTAAGTATTAACCTCAATATAACCTCATTGTACGCCGGACGCATTAATAGGTAGAAAAGTTTTTATTTTATAGCTTGTCGCCGGTAAGCGAAAGTTATAACGAAGTGCAGGCCAAAATCTTATTAGCCATATAAAAAACTTTTAAAACTCCCGTCGGCACACGGCTCGTCATAAACACTAAATGTTCGATAGCAACCGCTTTATGAGCACTAAAACACCTCTCATTTCAGCTAAGACTTATAAGATCTTTCATTATATATATATTAACAAGTTTTACGCATTGAGTTCACATCTCATTTTGCAGCTGCCGACTGCGGTAAGCCTTAGGTTGACAATAACACACAATGACAATGTTTTTATTTCAAGGTTTTTAATTAAGTACGGGAAAAAGTAAATTACTTTAGATCGAGTCCACCAACCTGCACATCCCTTCTCATATCTAATAAGGCCCCCGCGCCCAGCAGTGGGACAGTGCGAAGAGTTGATGATGATGATAATCGCCTCATCGATTTTTCTACTGTAATTTTATAAAAGGCAAACGTACCTATAAGCTTTGACTAATTCGATGTCGAAATATGCGTTAAAGTTAACAAGCGACAGCCATTAGAAACACCGAGTGGGGCAGACACAAACACCACATTCACACGACTTGCTAAACTTGTAGCTGTTGCGCAAACTGCTCGTATTTCGCCGAGGCACAACTGTTGTGTTGGGATCTCGGTCGCCTTTAACTTGTCTGAACCCTAAAACTTGCTTTCCCCGGACTTGCCCCAGCCCTTAAACTTGCGCCGGCCGGCTGGCGCCCTCCTGGATAACTTTCGCAAACAAAGTGTCGACGCACGTGCGTTATCTTCTGAGATATTGGATTTCGGTTTTGAAGTTAGTACGAAACCGCATAAGTGTTTACGTTTAGAAGCAAAGCATCTTATGTACTTGCTGTTCGAGTCATTTCTATTCAACTGATGTATTATGTTTTCTTGAAGTTAAATTTTCAGACTGATGGGTACATTAGAACAACGAAAAAAAATACTTCAACTTATTTTGCTTTAACGTTCATAATGTAGAACAATGAAAATTCAGAATGAATTTCAAACTTAAACAATTACCACTTAGAAATTACAGAACACGCAGCAATTACTCAGTAGATACTGTAAGTTTAAGATTTCGCAACAAACGTGACACGAGAAAGTTTGTGCACCGTCGGGTAGCCTTATATGAGTGGCGGAGTCGTCGCGGGAAGCGCATGATATTCGAGAAAATTCCACAATCATCAAGAAACTTTGCAGAAAGGGATGCAGAGCAGTTTACTTTTGAACGAGTCGGAGTGGTTTCGTTTGCACAATTATGGCGAATGGATTCAATTAGAGATTGCCTTGTCTTCGTCCGTCAGCGAGTCCATCAGACAAGGTGCTTACGTCTCTATGAATTAATGTCAATTAAATAAGACAATTTAATGTGGCTTTTGTAGGCATTGGATCTGCTTTATTCGAATATCCTTGATTGATCGTTGTCTAATACATTTTAAGAAACATAAAAATGTTGAGCATAGCTGAAATATAAAAAGCTTCTTTTTAAATGAGTTCACGAGAGTACGTAGTGGATATTTAAGTTGACGTCAATAAATACGCACATGTTCCTTTTTCCTGCAGTCAAAAGTTAGAAAGATAGATATTAATTAAAATTTTAGCAACAAATAGCAATATATATTTGGTCAAAAATAATATTGTTAAATTTTCAAAAAGTTAATACGAAAAACTTATTGCGCAGAGTTGTTGAAAACGAAGCCTTAAAACAATTAATTAAGAGATAACCGCGCCGGCTGGCGGCCGCGGCCGGAAGCAGCTCGCTGTCACTCTGCCTCCCCCCCCCCCCCCCCCCTCCGCGTGTAAACAAC
>DWQL01001358.1:0-11609 GCA_018231265.1 Noctuana haematospila
GTAACTTCAACTGTCATCCGTCACTGATTGACTTTAGCGAGATGCAACGAGTGTTGCCCGTATACGGAAACGAAACATCCCGCCCACCAAAATTCCTATGGTATTTTCTGGTTCTAAATAAGAATTAATAC
Organism: Noctuana haematospila; assembly: GCA_018231265.1. Lineage (NCBI taxonomy): Eukaryota > Metazoa > Arthropoda > Insecta > Lepidoptera > Hesperiidae > Noctuana > Noctuana haematospila. Next base: position 132 of record DWQL01001358.1, read on the forward strand.
TAGTATAAATAGATACGATTAGTAAAGTTAAGAAATCTGGCAATTGGTGCATTGTGATGATACGATATGATGCTATAGATTGATAATAAGATGAGATAAACTATTGTTATATACACTATATATTCATACTTATATATTGTAATGTTGTGTTAATAAACTAAATTGTAAAATGAAACGATTAAAGTTATTCTTCTAAAGGTAAGGGACAGAGCTTGACTAATGGTCGTTGAATAAGATGATTGTTAGCTGTTTTAACTAGAGCACTCCGAGCTATTCCATCGACACCCGGGTTTAACTTTACTACTCTTGCTAAAGACCATTGTAGAGGGCTGCGGTTCTCGTCCTTGATAATAACCATCGAACCTACGGCTAGAGGTTGAGAATGCTTGGTCCATTTGGCGCGCTGTGTGAGAGAATTCAAATATTCGGTTTTCCATCTAGACCAAAAGTTTTGTATGAAAGCCTGCAGTAGTTGCCACCGTTGGAGCCGATTTATATTGGATTGAGATAGGTCTTCATCAGGGACAGCCGTTAAAGGCTCTAAAGAAAGAAAATGGCCTGGTGTTAAACATGAAAGATCGTTCGGATCAGAACTTATGGGACTAAGAGGCCGCGAGTTCATTACAGCTTCGATCTGAACGAAGAGAGTAGTGAGCTCTTCGAACGTCAGAACTTGATCCCCCACCACCCGGTACAAATGCGATTTAGCGGCCTTGATTTGAATTTCCCAAACACCTCCGAAGTGTGGAGCACCTGGCGGATTAAATTTAAATTCGATTCTCTCTTTATTAGAGGCATTCCGCATAAGTGACGCTAAGTAATTACGGGCACCGATGAAGTTGGTGCCGCAATCCGCATGAATCTCGTTACAGCGTCCGCGACGACCCACGAAACGTCGTAGTGCAGCAATGAAACCTTCAGTCGATAAAGTTGATACAACCTCGAGGTGGACAGCCTTGGTTGCTAAACAGACAAATAAGCATAAATATGCTTTATCCATTTTAGCACCCCGATGTAAGCCCAGTTTGATTCGAAAAGGTCCTCCGAAATCGACGCCTACCACAGAGAAAGGTTTTATTTGATTGACACGAAAGGATGGTAGATCGCTCATGAATGGTTGTATCGGTTGCGGATGTGTACGAAAACATTTTATGCACTTAGAAAGGCGACGGCGAATGGTACGTTTAGCAGCTATGATCCAGAATTGTTGAAGAAGTAAAAAATGGGTGGTGTTTATGCCTGGATGTAAGTAGCAATTATGAATATAATCGATGATTAAGAACGTAAGTGGGTGATCAGACGGTAAGAAGGCCGGATGTTTATGCTCGTATTGCAATCCCGATCGCGAGATCCTTCCGCCCACCCTGAACACACCATGTTTGTCAAGGAAAGGATTCAGTTTTCGAATGGGTTTAGATAACGGTTTGTTATTTCGTAAATTAGATATTTCTTCTGAAAAAGAATGAGATTGTACGTATTTAACAAGTTGAATGAGTGCTTTATGACGCTCTACATTATTTAAAAACCCTTGACGGTTTGCTCGATTAGGATAACGTGCATTTTCTATGAAACGATTAACATAAGTTACAATAGTAATGATTTTTTCCAGTGATGAAAAATGATTTAGTAAATTTTCAAAAAAATGTTGTTCTACTTCCGTTGTTATTAAAGTTGCCGTTTGGCGCTCTTCCGATTTAACGACTACTTCATCGTCTGCCGAGGGAAATATTGTACTTGAATGGATTGGCCAAGATTGATGATCCTCTGCCAGCCAGCACGGCCCGGCCCACCATAAAGAATTATGAAGAATTTCATTGGGAAATTGCCCCCGCGAACAGATGTCCGCTGGATTATCTCCGGATGTTACGTGATGCCAACAATCGGTAGGTGTGATGTCTTGGATTTGACTTACACGATTAGCTACAAAAGTCGCCCAACGGGAGGAATGTGACCGTAGCCATGATAGAACGACTGTCGAGTCTGACCACAAATAAACAGCGTCGATGGAAATACGATCAAGGTAAGTCTCTCGTACAAACTTGTAGAGTTCGGATAAAAGAACTGCTGCGCAAAGCTCTAATCGAGGTAAGGAAATCCGTTTGAGTGGAGCTACGCGAGCCTTAGAGCATACCAGAGATATGTGTATGTTGTCGTTTGCGTCCGTAACACGCAAATATATGGCAGCCCCATACGCCTTCTCTGAGCTGTCGCAAAAACCGTGCAGCTCATAAGATTTAGCGTCGATACGTTTTAATTTCCGAGATATTCGAAGTGTAGTTAACTGTGATAACTGAATTTTATATGTATTCCAAGTACTAATTACCTCATCAGGCGGTGTTTGATCCCATCCAATACCGAGGATTTAAAGTTTTTGGATGTAATATTTGATTTGTATGGTAATGGGCGATAAAAATCCCAACGGGTCGAAGATTCGAGCAAGTTCACTCAGAATTGTTCGTTTAGTACACGGCCGATCTGTGGAATTAATTTCAAAAAGAAACGCGTCCGATGACGGATCCCACTTTAATCCCAATACCTTTAGAATTGATGGTTCAAAATTGTCGAGAGAAACAGCCCCGGTCAAACAGTCCATACTAGGCAGATCGGTTAAAAGAGAAGGGTCGTTGCTTACCCATTTTCTAAGTTGAAAACCACCTAGTTTAAAAAGGGTAATAAGTTCGAATTTTGCTTGTTGCGCGTCTTGTAAAGTGTCGCATCCTGTCACAACGTCATCGATGTAAATATCCGACAGAATTATTTGTTTCGCCTTAGGATACGAATTACCTTCGTCTTCAGCGAGCTGTCGAAGAGTACGGCAGGCTAAATAGGGAGATGATGATACACCGTACGTAACGGTATTTAAACGGTATTCCTTTAGCGGTTCGTTGGATGAGGCCCTCCAAAAGATACGCTGATAATCACGATGGTCAGGTGTAAGGAGAATTTGTCTGTACATCTGTCGGGCATCACACATAAAAACGATTTCATGTTCCCTATAACGAAGAAGAATTTCCAAAACATTAGGTTGCAATTTTGGACCGATTAATAGATAATCGTTTAAGGAACGCGAGTTGATATCTCTAGCGGAGGCATCAAAGACCACGCGCAGACGAGTAGTCGTGGAGTCGGGGCGTAAAACACAGTGATGTGGTATATAATATTTGCCCATACCCATTTCACTTGAAGGTACTACTGACATGTGACCGGTTTCGATGTAGTCTGACATAAAGTCTTCGTATTGAGGGCGTAAGGTTAAATCACGTGATAATCTTCGTTCAATGGCATTAAAGCGTCGTAATGCGACTTCGCGAGAACCCGCGAAGGTAGGTTCCGAATCCCCTTTAAACGGTAAGCGCACGATATATCGTCCAGACGAATCCCGTGAATGCTCTGTGATAAATTTCTGTTCGCACAAAAGTTCATCTGGAGCCCTAGGCAATGGTTTAGGATTAGAATCGAGCTCCCAAAAACGCTGAACTAATGAATTCAAGGTGTCATCGATATCTCCTGAGGTATTTATCAAAGTGTTAGAGAGTAATTGGGTTTTACCTAAAAGAAGCCAACCGAAAACGGAATTAAAAGCAGTAGGTTGATTTGAGGTTCCCTTCACCCGTTGATTGAGGAGCGATTCGACAAAAACATCGGCAGCAAACAAGATGTCAATAGGTCCTGGTATGTCGAAGCCGGGGTCCGCTAACGGTAACGATTTTATATGTGACCAGCCTGATATGTTTAACTTCGCGATAGGTTGCTCGCCACATATGTTGGGTATGACGTGCATGTTTAAATTGTAGATAGTTTTATTGTTAATGCCTATCGAACAGGTAACGTCCCCAAGTACCGAGGTAGGTACCTCTCCGAGTCCACTTACGCTCGCATCAGTCGAAGCAAGTATTAGCCGGAGGCGTCTGACAGCCGATTCCGTAATAAAATTACTCTGGCTGCCCGTGTCAAATAACGCACGGAACGATTGCATATTACCGGAGGCATCCCTAACCTGCACGATTGCAGTCGCTAATAGAACGGTGGTACGAATAGGTGACCTTGAAACCAAGGATGACGCAGCGGAATTTAATTCGATAGGTTTATCGCGATGGAGTAAGGTGTGATGCTTCCGGTGGCATGTACGACATGAAAATATGGATTTACAGTTATTTAATTGATGAGAAGGCTTCAGACAGTTATAGCACCAATTTTTTTCACTAGCAATTTTCATGCGTTCATCGATCGATTTTTTAATGAAGTCTGGACACGATGAGATTGAATGTAATTCACTACAGAACGGACACTTGCTTGTATAAGTAGTCGATATGTCGCTACTCACATTTTTAGAGACTGTGGTGTTCGCACTAACAAGCACATTTGGATTCGGAGTATACACACGTTTTGGTTTTGTCGATGTGGATCCTTGCCTATGTATTAAATTTGGTTTGGCAGACTCAGAAAAATGTGCATCTCGCATTAAAGCCTCACACTTAGCATGTAAAAAATCCCTTAATTGTTCATATGAAGGTAACTCGGAATCGGAATATTTTTCTTCGAAGCTACGGCGTAGATTGGTATTAAGTTTCGATAATAAATGGTATACTAAAATGAAGTCCCAGTGAACTACGGGTAAATTAATTGTTTTTAAAATACAAAGGTTCTCCTCGAAATAATCAAGTGATTGTCGAAACTCATACGCGCTGTCAGATTTAAATTCAATATTTATGATATCGCGCCAACAGGTAAATGCTAAGTCTCGTTTATTCTTATAACGAGCAGTGAGGGCATTATAAGCGTCGCGGTAATATTCGTGAGTCAACGGATACGTCTTTACAATAGATAACGCGTCACCCGTGAGAGACGATATAAGATAATGAAACCTCTCGGTATCATTCAGCGAAGTCGAATTGTGAATTAACGCATTAAAGGTATCAAAATATTCAGGCCATTGTTTTATATTACCACTGAAAGTTGGAAGCGTTATTTTTGGCAACCGAATATTCAAGGTGGAACTACTAGGCGAGGACGGTTTACTCTGAGTGAACGTTTGGTAAATAGCTAAAACCTGAAAATACATTTCATCAAACTGTTCCTGAATTTCAGTATCCTCATTTTCAGGATTATCCAAAATTTCTAAGATCGTAAAATGCGCATCTTCAAAATTCGCGGCGATTTGTTTTACTTCTTGATAATACGCTATGAATAATTCTCGCTGCGATGGATCCGTTGCCGTTAAATTACCTATTTCCAACGCTTTAGCTAGACGTTTATACGAAATGGTTCGTTTTCTACGTAGGGAAGGCAAGTCCTGAATCGTATAATCGATGTCTACCGATTTCGATTTTTTCTTAAACGTACTTAATTTACGAGTGGAATGCTTTCTTAGAACTGACATTGTTCTATACGAAGTATTAGGTACAAGCTTCCGAACGGACCTTACGTGTGGTGTGAGTACGAATATCCGAACGCGTTGGTAAAATTTCTATATGAATGATCACCTACAAGCGTCCGAACGCACCTTACGCAAGATATGAGTACGAATATCCGAACGCGTTAGAATCGGTATTTGAAATTACCTTCACGCAAAATTTATTAAATATGGTCGATGTGAATTGAAATGAATTAATGACTGCAGAACAAAACTATTATCGTAACAAGTTTCAATGTTAATTGTAAGCCGATGTAAAGTTAAGCACCGATTATTAGAAATGATTGCTTAAATTTGATGTGATCTTACAACGATAAATGATAAATATTATAGATAATAATTGAATATTACAGTATGATATATACCTATTATGGAGACATGGTTATGAATGTCGATTACTAACACGATAGATAATGAATTTGATGGGATGAAATAACTTAGAATGCGATGCCTATAGATGTATTTCGATAAAATAATGGATTATAAGATATTCTAAGCTGACGAATTATACCAGAAATACCACACATAGATTGATGGTGAATGCACACGATAATGTTAGGCAGAATTCCCGGGTTTCGGCACCAAAAAAGATGTGGCGTCTGCTTGCCGACCTGAGACGCCACTCTGGGACTGACCAATGGTCAGGACGATGGTTGTATAATGATGTTCGGCAACTCGCTTTAGGCCACAACAGATCAGGATAAAAAGCACAACACGTACCTGGTCTGCGCTGCCTCGATGAATTCCACCTCCGATAGATTTACTTGCATTTCACCCCGGGGTTCACAAAACACAAAACTTCACTGTCCTGGTTAAGTTCTTTTGCGTTAGAAAGGTAATACACAGCGCCTTTTCAAAGGATTCGAAAAAAAGATATTGATATTAACGGATGCAAACCGTCGGCGCGCTCGGTTCAGATCGTGGTTTTTTCCGGAAGTGTCATGCGACTTGACACTGACGTGATGGCTCGACAGTAACTTCAACTGTCATCCGTCACTGATTGACTTTAGCGAGATGCAACGAGTGTTGCCCGTATACGGAAACGAAACAGATATTATACATACAAATGCGTTAATTTATGTTATTATCTTCAAATACTTAACTACTACACTATAACATTTGCGATTGAAATGCTCGAATCAACGGCATAAGATATTTTTTAAAGATTCAACTGTGACTGTCTATAGCGTCAACGTCAATGTCAAATCAGCTGTCAAGTGTCAAGTGTTTTATGTCTTTCTGTCAAGCAATTGAAGCAATCACGAATCTTAGGATATTTAATTACATAAAAAAGTGTATTTTTGTATTACTTGGGCCATAAATTATATAAAGTATAGTTTAGGAATCTTAAATTGAGATTTTAATTCAAAGTTTCAATTGATATCTGATCTAACAAATGCTGAACAACATAACCTTTACCACGGTAAACGAATGTAATAAACATCATGTTTCTTCGAAAGTGTTTCAGTTTAAGAGCGAATTTATGTAGAAAAAGATTATTGCCGGAACATAACTGTTGTTTATTTAGTAATAAGCTACTTCATGGAACAAGTAACTGTAAGTAAACATAACCTAACACATTAATAACCAAGATAGGGGTTTGAAGAGAATTTGTAGCTAATTATAATTAAACTGCAGCAGATTACTTAAAAATATCTATCTAGATAAAAAGTCTGCCATACCTGATAACAAGCTACAAGCTCCTTGCTTTTATCACATGAAAAAATAAAGCTAAAATCTTTAAAAGTACAGCATAGTTTTATTTAAAATACCATCGGCAATACTGCCACAAATCTAGGAGTAGGCAAATTATTGGATTTTTAACTTATATATAATCTACAATCTAACAAATCTAATTATAGAAAAAGGCTGATTGTAGAAAGACAAGATCAAACAAAAAAGCACAATATAGTAGTACAATATATTCACATTAGAGTTAGAACTTAAACTAAAAAAGATATTAAATGATTGTTTAAATGAGTATTGTTTCTGTTTTTGTTCCAGTTTGCTCCAATATTCACAATGGAAGCTTTCTTAACGCAAAAGAAAAGGTAACTTTATTGTCACAGCGACAAATAACATATTCCGTGTTGGTGCATAGAAAGTATTATTCTAAAGGGTTGACGGACAAGGATGTGTCTACAAATAGTTATGAAACAGGTAAAGTAGAAGTTGTGTAAAAGTATTCCTCAAGAACTAAGGTTTATTTACTTAAAATGTAAAATGTAATAGTAAAATGTAATGATAGTAATTCAAAACACAAAATTTTTATTCATCATAAGGTATTTGTATGCACTCAATGACCATCAAATAATATGGTATATGGAGCTTAGGTGCCCGTTTGGCTAAGGTTTGGCTAGACTAGTTTGAATAGCTCAGTGGTTAAGAATTAGACCTCTAGTTTACGAGGACTGGAGTCAAATTATGTTAACACATTTCATGAACAAGGGAATTATAGTGTGGGGCTATGAGTCTGAATTGTTATTATAAACTTTCTAAAATTCCCAAAAAAAATCAATTTATTTATTCTTCGTATGATATTTGTATACACTGGATGAAAGTTAAATAATATTATGTTGCATCGGCTTTAGACGCCCTTTTAGCTAAGGTAGGCAAACAAAACTCTTGGCACTCCTTTAAAATCAAGTGTATAAATAAATAACAAATTATTCTCTAACCAATAGGAAAATATTTTATTTTTCTCAGATATAACAAGAATCAAAAAATTATACCCGCAACCAAGAGTGACACTGAACGAATTGGCCTCAAAGATTCCACAAAAAGCATTTGACATTCACTACAAACAAGAGGTCATTACTCCGAAGGGGACAAAGAAGATATCTGTCTTAAATAATGATTGGAGCTGCTCATATGTCTTTGTGTGGCCGGAGAAGATTAAGTTTGAGAGGTAATTTATATTTCTTACATGTATGTTATTCAATAGAACTATGGATATTAGAGTACAAGGGTTTGTTCAACCCTTTTTATTTCGGTTGTGGGGAGAGACCCGTGCCCAGCAGTGGGACATAAAAAAGGGTTGAAGTCAAGGGCTACGGAATCACACTGTTCTCAAACTTTGCCCTCATTTTTACCTTAGGGGTAGAGTTTCGGAACATCCTATCTTATCGGATGCCTATCTCACACAAAGAACACAGCCTCCAAGTTTTAGATCTTTACAGTCAGTGTTTTTGTGTATATGTGTTTGATCATCCATCATTCAGTCATTCAGGACAAAGCACTTGACTTGATGAAAAACATCTTTAATTCTTTCTTTTATTATTTCTTTATATTATATATTCTAAAAATTAATGCCTTTTTTCAGTACAGCAGTGTCCAAAAGGCAGGCAGCTGAAAAAGCAGCTACGCTAGCACTGCACTGGCTGTACAACAACAGACGTATTGACGAACATGGCAATCCAATATATAGGCAGGACGTTCTCAACGAGTTACGCAGTTCTATCAGCAGTACAGTTGTGGCAACTATTAACGATAGTACAGTCAAACACATTGAACATATATGGGAGGAATATGAAACTAGTATAAGTAAGTTTACAATAGTTTTGAGACACTATAATGAGGCGGTAGAGCTTTAAGTACGCCCAGAGAGGTACTCTAGGTTTGCTGCTCATAAAGGATAAGAAAAAAATTTTGTTTGAGTCTTTATCGCAGTCTTTATGAGTAGTGATTGGATGTGGGTGTCCATAACAGTGACTATACCCTACTAGTGATATCAGATGGGATGCACGGACATTTACCACTCCTAAAAAATAAAAAAAGTATTTTTTGTGCTATTAAAACATTTAATTTCATTTAGATAAAAAAAAACTTAAGAAAACATCCATCGGAGTCCTTTTGAAAAACTATCAAAATTGATAAAAACTCAGTCATGACAGTGTCCTGAGTTCTCTTAATCGTTTCTATGTTTTAATTAAACCCATAATTTTATTCATATTTTTGTTAAAGAAAATATTTATGAAGCAACATTCAAAGAAGCGAGCAAAAAGGTTTTATCGACACCGGGAATACCAATGAAAGATTCTACAATAGATGAAGGTAACATTTTAACTTTTTTTTTACGCTTCACACTTACAGCCCTGGGACACACTAGGATTCCCTGTGTTGTGGGTACCATGGATACAAAGACAAATACACGAACACCCAGACCGAGAACAGAAATCTAAATTCATCATTTAAATTTCGGCCTGGCCGAGAATCGAAACCGGGACCCTTCAAATGGTTGACTGGCGTGGTAACTACCACACCACGTGGGTCGGATTATAATTAAGGAACAAAAGGAATGAGATACGATTGTAACAAATAATTATAATTGAAATACGAAAAAACCGACTTCAAAGTTATAGCGCGCATACTGAAATTTAAGACTTATATGGTTTTCTCATGGATGCCAATGTCAGAACTGGACCGAATTAAAATGGGACCAAACGGGAAGCATCAACTTTCAAATATAAAAAAATCATTAATACATTTACTCAGTCGAAAGTTATGAGGTAACAAACATAAAAAAAATACAGTCGGATTGAGAATCTCCTCCGTTTTTTTTGAAGTCGGTTAAAAATACTATATTATGCGAGAACATAATTTAAACTAAGTATTATCTATGTAAAGTGTAATTGTTGCAGATGATCCTGAGGATTCATTGGTTCAGCAAGATCCTTTGGAGTCGACAGGTAGACGCCATTTTTGTTTTGTTATTAACAGCCAACAATCCTGCAGGTCACCTGATGTTAAGCAGTCACTGCAGCCCATGGACATCCACGTCCAACTTTAAACAGGAGACAAGTCCTATCTGAGATTATACATGTAGGCGTTCCTACTCACGAGGACTAAGATGGTCGCCTCAAACATAGTGTGTCCAGCAGCAACCCTCCCCAACCGAAACACAAACACTTGCTGCAAGACTTGCTTCAAAGCGGGTTATGAGGGCAGCAGTGGTACCTGGGTGAACTTTATTATCACTAGCTCGCCTGGTAAACATTTTATGCCATATATGAGGTTTAGAAAGAAATAAGTTGAGTAGGAGAGTGAAACTTTTGGTTTTATTTTTTTTTAAATCTCCAAAATTTTTTATTCCAAAAAATAAAAATAAAAATTTTTTTTTCCATAAAATTAAAATGTGTGGACCACCTTTATCACTTAGGTTATGAAATAGTTTACGTCCTGTTATTAGTCGTAGTCGTCCGGTTACTGAATAAATAACACAATAAATTAATTCTATCTAAAAAATGTTTTCCATAAATAAATAAATATAAGAATCGGTTAAACTGTTTCCGAGGAGTTTGGCAACAAGTACTGTGACCCGAGAACATTATATATTAGAAAATATTCATTCAACTATAAAAAATGTATTATTAAGTGAATTCCTTTGCACAGAACTCAAACAAATGCATCCGGTATTCGGCTATGCGTTTAAACCCCCGTCCAAAGCGGCGCTGTCGCGACGAGATCGCGTTTTGGAGAACATTTTCCAAAATTACGACGAATCCTTAACAGCCCTGCCGATTGATCAGTACGCGTAAGTATATTTATTTATGAATTTTAGAAAGAAATATTTATAGTACACCGCTAGTGGCAAATTTCATACGCGTTTCACGTTAAGCCGCCGGTCCCGGTTGTTATCGATAAATAACAGTCGTTAAACCTAGTCGGAGGCCCTTTGACAATATCCGTAACGGGTTAGCCACTAACCTGTATCTCCACCAGTTGGAGCAGCGTGGTGGAGTGTACTAGGCCTTCTCCGGATGTGGGGAAAGACCCGTGCCCAGCAGTGGGACATAAAAAGGGTTGAAGGCAAGAAAGAAATAAATAAACAAACAATTATTCACAATATTTACAATACAATGAATTAAAAATTAATTGAAATGTAGTCAATATTTTTTATTTAACAATTATATTTAGATTTACATACACTTAATGAAAGTCAAATAAATGAAAATGAAAGTGCACATGTGTAGCTGTCACGTATATCAGGCTAAAGTATACTGTATCTTTATTAATATTATAAAGAGGAAAGGTTTGATTGTTTGTTTGTTTGTATTGAATATTCT
>DWQL01001359.1:0-11607 GCA_018231265.1 Noctuana haematospila
AAAAGGCACTGACAAGTAATTGGGGGCAATGAAAATAAGGAAAAAAATCATGGAACGCGTACTTTACAAAAATTATGAAGTAAAGGTACTTTTTGTAACAGTTTGTATGGGCGACCACTGTAAAAGCAATAACTGATAATATAATAAAAAAAAATTTTTATACAACTATTGTTTTTCTGACCGTCCACGTCCCGGAGGAGTTAATCCGGGTCCACGCGGAAGGGTTTCAAGCAAAGGACAGGCGCGACATCACAATCCTTTGCTAAATATTAATTCGACACACACCACGCAATTATAATCTGTAGTACTGTAGTGTAAGATGCATTTTCCCATGAGATGCAATGCAGCTGCTAAATCTAATGCAGATGTGAATTTGGCGAAATGACATGTCCATATTGACAGTTATGTAAGGGGTGAATGCTTCCTATTTACTGATGATGTTCATATAACAGCTTATTTATAATAGGTGCAGACTTTCAGCTATGTATGGCGCTGACGATCGCATTATTACAAAATATTTTCAATACTTTATTCTAGTAGGTATTTGATTTAGTAATATTTATATACAAGATTTTAAAATATAATGTATATTATAGTTGTATAAAGTAATATTTTAAACAATCAGTTTGGTTATTTGGATTCTATGATGATAAACAAAATTAAATTAGGCCAACATTTAAAATTTTTTTTCATATAAAACTTTTATTCTCAATTATTCTTATAAATAAGTAACAGAAACATACTTTCTTCTGCTACAACTTGCTCCGAATGCATTATAGTTCACGGAAGTCTCCGTCTCTACTTAACGAGGTACAGGAACTCAAGAGGAACAACCTCGGAATGGTCTGAAACTAGTTGGGCACTTGCTAAACTTACCTAATAACCTGAAAGATGGTGCAGATATTTTAGGGAACTAAAGGTTTTTAGGGAACTAAGGGTTTTGTCAGTGCGGGCCAACATGTTAGTTTCAAGATTAGCATGATGCTTAAATAAAGTTAAAATTACATTTTTTAGAGTAGCATAGCATACTTCTTTTTATATAAGCAGTCTTCGTCTAATATTATAATTCTTTTAGGAAACTGATCGAACTGCCAAGACACTGTATAAGAGGAATGTTGCAGAATCTTATGTTGATTATTTTTATACAAGCAGCGAAACAGCTTCTTTGTGTGCTTATTAGCACCGGAACTCTGCAGTGGAACAGCACAAACAGCTGTGGCAGCCATTATTGCTATAACCCCCTGTAGCTGGGTTTCTATAGCAAACTAAAACTTTGGTAAAAGTTTTGTATTTTTTTTAAAGACTATGTAACTTTATTTAATTTACTGCTATTCTTTTAGAACGTAGTACGCATGCAGCTCCCTTATTATAAAAATTATGGTAAATCAGTATGATTAAGTATTGATGTCAGATGATTACCTATATTAATAAATTTTAGTTTGTTGTTTAAAAACAAAATTCAACAAAAACAATTTATTGGAGTAGTTTTAACCTTAAAGTGAATCGTACTCACCTGGTAACGATGTGCACTGAGCTCTAATTCCAAACGATAGTAGAGAAAAACTTTTTCTAATAAGATTCATCTGAAATACGATATGGGAAGAGGTTAGGAAGCGTAACTTGGTGAACAAGGCTTTCCTGAAAGCTAATTTTATTATTAATTATTATCTTAACGTACCTTGATTGATAATTTGGTTAAATATTGTACTTATTAGTCTTATTACTAAACTTTAATTATTTCTTTCTATCAAAACATAACCAAATATTTAACTCAACACTTTTGACAGTTTTAACATGCCCATATTGACATTATTGACCATGACATGACACTATTGACACTTTTGGCAGTCAAATCACTCAAGGCAAGTTGTCAAGTTGACATTTGACACTGTCTATTTGACATTATACGATGTTGCTAATTATTATTCGACGATTATTCAGCTTCTGTATTTGTTTAATTTATTATTATTAAGTTATTGTCAATGCAGGTAATAGGCAATCAATCACAATAAGTATGTTATATTATAGTCGGACGAGCTAAAATTGGGTTTATTACCACGAGATGTCGCTTTCCATTGGTAAGTTTTTACTACTCCTCCATAGATGGCGATAGTGTTAAGCTTTTTCTTTTTACATAGATGTAGAATCAAACTAAATTACTTTAGAATTTTAGAATTAATTTTGCAAGAAAGTATACTTATATTGTTTTAAATATGACTATAAACCGAAACATCTAAGCCATCTAAATAAGTAAAGCATAAATATTTCAATAATCACTTAAAACAGCTTTATCTTCCGAGAAAACCCCACTTTGATTTTAAGAAATAAAACTTCATCATCAGTAATTTCAAAATTCATGAAACTACTGAAAACTCAAAAGTAATAAAAATTTTGGTTTTACTGCTTACTGAAGTATAATTTCAGTATGAATCTACAAACAACTCGTGCTATTATGGTTAAGGCATTATGTATTTCAAAGTTGTCAAAAGGTAAAGTCCACAGCTATCACGATTAACCAGATAATAATGTGTAATAGGTGTAAGTAATCCTCATACATAGAATTAAAAGTAAGTTGGTAAGCCTCAAAGTTTTATTAGGCCCGCCCGCGCTGAATGTTTGACTTTAACATTTATATTGGAATTTTAACATAATCCCGAGTCAAGTGCCGTTCAAGAGAATCTATTATAGCTTTTATTATTTTCTGTTTGAATATTTTCTTTGTGAATTCCAAAGGGGTATGAATTACATTTGTAGCGTTTAAAAATAATTAAGGGTAGGTTTTGAAGGTGTTCTTTGTTAACATAACGCTTTATGAAAATAACACTTCAAGAAAATCCGTGGGGAGCTGCCAAAACTATTTTAAATTTCAGCACAAATGTAAATAAATAAGTATAGCCATAAAATATCTCCAAATACGAGCTAGTTCACTAATGGCAACCCCGAACGGATTTTCTTGGGTGTTTTTTTAAGTTCTAGTTACATAAATTCGGGGTTTTTTAAATTTAATTATTTTATCTTTTTTCAATTAGGTACCTACCTACATTTTAACAGTCGTAAGTTTTTCCAAATGTTAATTTATTTTTATTTTTTATGATTGATTGCGTATTGTTTTAGCTTTACTAGTAAAACATAATTAACTGGTTCTTGTTAATTCTATTTTATTATTTTACACTTAATATTTTTATAAAATAACTTTTTTATGTTCTTATGGCCCAGCGTTTTCTCTTTCTCGTTCTATGTGTAATGTACGTTCTATGTGTACACTTTAGCTGCGTATGTCTATCTGGCATATGAAAGGTTGCCGCCGATGGCACCAGTAGTTTCGCAGACCAGGATTGTGGGCATCCATGCCCACACAGTGGGGCTCCTCTACCGCGTCACTGGGGGTAATCAATAATTAGGTATATAATATGTATAATGTTTGTCTATACATACGTAAACTATTGTAGCACAATAATAAAATACCCTTTATTAAATAAAAAGAAAAATGAGAAACGGTCTTATCACTAAAAAATAGCAGACATTCTTTCCAGAAAAATTCCAGACAATCTTTCAAATAAATCAAAATATTTCAATCGGGCAATAGTACATTAAGCTCACCTGTATCCATCACCGTTACCCTCAGCCCACGTGTGAAATCCAGCATCTTCTAGACTTTGACCTGCCGAAAATAAAGTATTAATTGACATTTGAATTTACACCGAGTCGTATTCATACACCTACATCCTTCATACTGTAGATGTAGTAAGTAAAAAATGTACATACTTCGATCAAGGGAGCAAGGTCTTTACTATGAACATAATAATAAATATAGCCTGGGTCTCTAGGAGGTGAAATAAAAAATACGCTCCAGTTCAATCTTTGTCAATGTTAAGTGGGTAGTTGGAAATAAATCCACTGACTTCAATGTCAATCTGTGCGATGACGCGGTCGTTGCGCTCGCGCTGCGAAAGACAGACGTTCTGTGCTTTCTGTTCGTGTAAACTCCGCTGGTTAGTCGTGCTACCGGTTTTGTGTTTGAGACGCCCTAGCATCCCAGGACCATGAGCAAAGGACCGTAAGGTAGGTGATTTTCCTTTACCCATTAACTTTAACAGCATTATGTTTATCTCCCACTTTCACATAAAATAATTATACAGTCCACTTCGAAGCACCCAGTGCGACGTTCGCACGGCCCCTATAAAAATGTGAAAAACCTTACGCTAACAATAAACTTATGTACATAGAAACAAGGTAGATCCGGGAGGGAGTGGGGGTTAGCAGCCATTGTGTTGCATTGACCACTTAACATCAGGTTTAGTGGACTACTACTTTATAAATCACGTCATAAATCATTCATTGTTATTACGGTACACGCCACGATAACATTAACTTATGGTGTCCCCACAATCTTTCCTGTATTGCAAATCAGCTCCCTCACGGGATTTGGATCCCGTTATAGGCCCTGTTATATTGCTGACTAAAGGATTCCGTAGTTTATGGAAGTGTTTGGATTGCTTTGATTTAGGGGTACCTTATTTATCGTTATTTCTGGCAAACAGCTCATAAGAGTAGTGGGTTAAACTTGTTTTTAGCACATGAAAATGATAACTGAAGAGACTCGACACACACACAGGCAATTACGCCAACACCCAGACTTGTAAAAGAAAACTTTATAACTTATAAGACCAGATAGTTATCTGCAACCAAAACTCGTACTTAGGTATATCTCATCGGTCAATGAAGTTGTCTCTTGACCGCTGGCTGACGTATTAACAACCTTAAACAGAATGGTGTTACGAGTTCGTAATAGCTCCTCCCCCCCTAAATAGTTATATCTTTATCGTACGTATAGGCACAGGTACGCATCATATAATTATGTTGAAAATGGTTATAAACTATAGATATATTTACCGTCAACAGTTTTCCATACCCTGTAGTCGTCCAGGTTATGGATGCCGAGCCAAACTAGCAGCTTGTAGTCGCTGTCGCTGACACTAGGGTATTGCATGGCGCGGACTAGCTTCTGGACGAAGACGAAATCCTCCTGAAAGAGAGGTGGTAGGGGTCTGTACTATTTGATTCATGAAACAATTTAATTTAATTAACCTGACGTGTATATAATGCATTTGCATACATACCATAGAGGTAAGGATCAGAGACATAAATATATTAAAAATCTGTTAATTGCATCACCTTATCCTGCAAATATACTGATTTGTTTTGATTTGAATCATAGTGCGGCGAAAGAAACGTCTAAATCGAATAAGTTTATCTTTAAACTAGCTGTGCCACGCTGTTTTACCCGCGTTAAGAGTAGTAACGTAATGCTTGATAGCCTATAACCTTCCTCATGAATGTAGCTATCATATACAAAAAGAATTTTTCAAATCGGTCCACTAGTTCCAGAGATTAGCGCGTTCAAACAAACAAACAAACAAACTCTTCAGCTTTATATATTAGTATAGATGTAAATTTTTAAACATTGTCTGAAGTCTAAGAATGTTATATATAAAATACGAATTTTCGTAGGTACCTCAAGTACTAAAATTGTTATTTCCGTTTGTTTGTTCGGTTCTTATACTAAAGTATGAAATTTAATATTTCCGATTATGTATACTCGTATCCACTTCGCTGTCGACTTTCCTAATATCGGATCGGAACTGAACTGAACAAAGAAATGTAATTTGGTAACAAATACACTTGAGTTTGCTTAAAAGGGTCAGATTGGGCGCCGGCCAATAAACGAAAAACTCTAAAAGGCTCGGAAAGGTACAGCTTCAAATTTGACAAAAACTTTGTTATATAAAAAGTTTTTTATTAATTTATCTGCGTCGGCCGAGCGTGATTGAGAAGCAATTAAAAAACTTTGCCTTTGATCAATATTGGGACAACAAATTTGCAATTTTTATATTTCGTATTCAATGAGAAAAGGTGTTAATAGAATGGATTTAGCGATACGATGTCCTCGCCGAAGAGGGAGTGAAGGAGTTTGACGACTGTATAGTGGTTCTGGTTACAATGTCGGTCC
The DNA here is from genome assembly GCA_018231265.1 of Noctuana haematospila. NCBI lineage: Eukaryota > Metazoa > Arthropoda > Insecta > Lepidoptera > Hesperiidae > Noctuana > Noctuana haematospila. Next base: position 6,011 of record DWQL01001359.1, read on the forward strand.
GCCATTCGGAGGGTCCGGGGTTCGATTCTCCGCGGGTCAAAAGATTAAATGGTGAATTTAGTTTTCTGTTTTCGGTGTTTGTATAATATTATATACTCGTAGTATCATAATTGTCTTTGTTTATGTTTATGGCGCTCACGTCACAGGGAATCCTAGTGGGAGTGGGGCTATAAGAGTAGTGTTGTTTATTATTGTTATTTGGTAATTACGCAATTTCCTATTGGCTCATAAGTTCAAGAAACTCGGTGTAATTGTTGTCACCTATTTACCTGTGTCCTGGGCACGGCTAGTTTAGCGCCGTCGTCCTTACATGTGTCCCTCGCGACCGGCCATGTTTGTGATTGGTACATTATTTTGTAACCTAAACCTGATGATTTGTCTATTATGTAGCCTGAAAAGAAAATGAATTATGTTCATGCTGTTTAACTATTTGCGTTTGACTACAACGTCGCCTGATGAAAACCGAGATGGAGTCTAGGTTGTGGCACGCTTGCCTAAAAGGAAGGTTAACTTGATGATAACTTTTGAAGATTATTTTGTAGGTATAGACTAATACTTACCATTCCATGTCTTGCACTCGATATTTGCAAGTAAAATGCATAATAATGCTATCAGCGGAGTTCTGGAACGAAACAGATTTAATCTTTATTTATAGCGTTAACAGAAAAGTTTGCTCTAATTTTTTTTTACAATCCAATCGACTTAAAAAAAGTTGGAGGTTCTCAATTTGACTGTTTTTTTTATGTTTGTCACCTCATAACTTTCGACTGGGTAAACAGATTTTGATGATTTTTTCTTTATTTGAAATCTGGTGTTTTTCAATTTAGTTTTGACAATGGCATCCATGAGAAAACCATATTTGAAAGAACTAAAATAATCTTAATTAATTCTCACCTCATTTTGTCGGAACTACTGGTTTCTATGTTAAATATTAATCAATGCTTTGTTATTCCGCGGTATTGTGCAGCTGTCGGCCGCAGGTTGGGGCTTACTGAGAAAACGATTGTTCAAACCTGGTGAAAAATTTTACGGTCAATTTGTCGGTTTGTGACTCGTGAAAGGTCACTTTTATGCAAAGCACTTTTATGTAGATGCGATCGATGCTACTAAGGACTAAGATTGTTGCCTTCGTTACTATATCTGCAGTTACTTGTGAACAAGTAAAGAGATACGTACCATATATGTAGTATGAATGAAAATGTTGAGCTATGTATCCTTAGCTACCGTTTAACATGTATGTACCATTCTAGTTCCTGTATACCCAATAAAGACTAAGACGAAATGACATCAGATTCTCGGCACCATCGCATTTTTTACTGAATATCCAACAAAAAGTATAACACACAAATGTCACAAATTAATGTTATGATCTATTACTTTGTCTAAGACATTGCACTTGGCACGTCCCTGATGTCTCAGAAGCACGTTTGAGCTGGATATTTTTTGACTATATACAAAATTAATGACTTACCAGACATCCGACATTAGTATCCACTTTGCGAATCTTGTTTTTGGCACTAGAACTTGATTTCCTTTGTAGTTCACACGTCAGAATGCTATTAACAAGGCTGTGTGGGAAGGATTTTTAATGAGTATCATTTATTACTCCGATATTGAGCGACACTATGTGTCTTGGTTCCTTCGCAACTATTTATCTACTGGTGGCCGATAACGGTCTCGGTGTCGCACTTACCTAACGGGACTGCGGAACAATTCTACTAACACTTCATTCTGTCACTTTTTAACACAGATTTTTAAAAATATTTCTATTGCGGTTAAAAGTACAAAAAGAAAATGAATTTATTGTTTTTTATTATATTATTGTTATGTATGTGTTTTCTGTTGTGTAAGGACCTACCTCATCTTCTCAGCGGCACCACAGGTTGACTGTTAGAGAATGCTGTCTGGTTCCGCCTTTCGCCTTTTCCGAATTCCGCCTTTTGTACCCTTTGTTTAAGGTTTTACAATAAAGACTAAATAAATAAATAAATTATAAACTCAACCAGATTTGCAGCAATTGAACTTAAATAAATAATTTTAATTTACTATAATTTACCGGTAGAAAGTTGTTACACAATTTTAGTACTGTACAGTTAGAAAGATTGCATTCGTTAATATTTCTCGGACGTAAAACTAATGCAAATTTCTTACTATGCCCAGCTTGTAAGGACTTTTACTACATATTAAATGAGTCCCGCCACAGGCGTATGAAAGTTGCATTAGTCATTTTGCGCTGTCTGAGTAACCTTATATGATCCTCATAATTAAACCTCAGTAAAACACTGTGATAATGGGGTTTACATTATGGACTAAAAAGGATTCTCACCTTTCATGCTTGTTTTGCGTCAGTTCGCACTCATGTGCATTGTGGAAATGATGTGGATAGCAGCGATGCATTAAGAGAGTATTTAACACCACCAGTGGTATTCCAAAGCATTATGACGTCATAATATACGTTCCAGCTCATTTCGAAATGTATACTATCTATGGGTAGCAGTGACCACTTAATACCGGGTAGCGTACATGCTCGTTTGCTATCATGCTAAAGCTATGTTGAATGAACAAATTCTTAACTATGCGTTAAGAATTTGTTCTTTATACACTTGATTTTAATAGTGCCGGGAGATTTTGCGCCAGCATTTGTCTCCTGGCATCTTTAGTCAAAAGGGCGCCAAAAGCCGATGGACCTATGTATGTATGTTTGTTACATTGAGGTTGGAGATGAATATACATATATAATTATGGGACTACTTCTTGATATTATTACACTTATAGGTTCATTATCTAAATCCGGCTTAGTGAGAAGTTAAAAATAGTACAAAAAAGCTATTGGCTACTGGTATAGGTACCATATCAGAATAATACTGATGTAGGTCGGTAAACAAAGGTAAAGAAAACAGCAAGTCAAATAAAAAGAAAGTAATTTATTCCAATAAATACTTAACCGTAAGCGTAATGGAATCCGTGGCCGGCGCCGTGGCCGCCGTACCCCCACCCCGCGCCGTACCCCCCCAGCGGGTTCCGGTACCGGTCCCTGTCATCATCACTGAAGCTAATCTTCGTGTCAACTCGGTGCAACGGTATCACCGTCAGGTCGTGCACCGGCACCAGGTTATGGATCGGGTAGAAAACTGGTATCAGGGTATGCGTCGCGTTCCCGCCGTGAACGTTCTGGTTGATGATCGTCACTTTATTGTCCCCTATTAAGTGCAGGTCATGGATGTGGTGCTGGATCGGGATCACGTGCAAGTTGAATATCTGATGAGATACTGGAAGTGAGAGTGGTATGTTTGGGGCTTTTTTCTTTCTGTTTGTTTTTGGGGGCTCGATGGCTGGTACTGGCAGGGCGTTGGTGTGGCTGATGGTTACTGACTGCTTAGTTGCCGGTCGGGTCTTGTACGTGCTCGGGATGGTGGAGACTGGGTACAGCTGGGTCGCCAGGAGGAAGTAGAGAAGTGCCAGCATCTGGAACGGAATAAACGTATATTCTAGTTGGAAAAATGAGTACAGAAAACTAACTATTACTATTTTATTCCCGAACACGATCAAAGTAAACTATTAAGTAAAGTATTCAACTGAAATCTTATAATATAGCTTATACAACAGAATGACACATAGACTACAATTTATAAAGATATTGTGTGAATTGCTCGAAATACTAATCCTGCTGCGCGGACACCAACTAGTATTAAATAAAATAGATAGATATTAATGGCTGTCGTTGGTCAAATTATCAATAACTCACGGCAATCCCCTGGCCTTAATCTTACAATTTTAATCTCATTATGAAACCTATATGTAAGCAAAAGTGTTCGCCGTTTCGGATTTTGGCAATGAAACCGGGAACGAAGTGGTGCAACGTGTAATGGATCATTATTTATGCAATTTTGCACTGCATTTATTATTGGATCAGTTTATTGTTGGCTCAACCATGGGATTCTATTATACTCTGCCACCCGTGACTGTTGGTAACATTCCGTTTATGCCAGATTAAAATGCCTAAGATTGCCCATTTTTATCAATGTAATGGCAGCCATAATTAAGTTATTGCAAAGTATGTTACCTATTAGGTATAATTATTTAAAACATCATAATCAGATTTCTTATTTCTATAGTTGCTTACGTAAAATTAATTAATCAATCAAATACCTAAAGAATAGTTACCTGAATCAGAAGTTATTTTCGGAATAGGAATTGAATTATCACTTGCACACAGAATTATTTGCACCATCAACCTTTAAACTGTTTTCTGTTGTAGGTACTTAATAGGTACCTACTTTTGTAAATAATGTACCTACTATAAAAACCTTTGAGAAACACGTACGGTTAGTGTGCTTCACATGAGTCAATTGGCTCCCGGCCACAAATTTGGTGTTATTACCAACGTTTGTCCAAAATATACGTTTCAGTGGACTTTGACCTGGACTCGATATCTTTATTATTTGTTATTAGGTACCTATACCATCAAATTCTTACAATTAGCTAGGGACTGTAATGTCTGTAATACAACACTATTGCTGAGATCCTAATGTAAGAGTACTTTATATTGTACGTATAAATAAATATAAATAATCTATCAGCAACCTAACGAAACTTTTGGACCAGTTTTAGTCTAGTACACTTTTTCGGGTTTCTGTTTAACTAAAACGGAAAACTAAATTTTAGTAACGAAAAAGGAAGTACTATTTTCAGCTGGATGTATTTATTTACTGTACCTAACTGTAAAATCATTCATAACATAGCAACTGACCTATTAATAAGTAGGTCCACTTTGAATATAAATTACTGTGTCACACGGCTTAAAATTTAAATTAATATAAATACTTATAATAGTCTAATTCGTCTATGCTTTGCAAATAAGTTGCAAGTGCAGAAACTTTTGACTTGTAGATTGGCGAATGTAAATAAAAAGTATGCTAAAGGACGTTGACCGCTCACGTGCGCGCCGGCTGATAGTGTCAAAACGATTGGACTGGCGTCCAGCCAGCACCGCTGAAAACCTTAACCTTGCTAACAGAAAAGACGTTTCCCTGTATGTGCCAATTTTTTAATATCCTTAAGGGGATCACAATGCTTTGTTTTATTTTTGAGCTTCTTAGGAAATTTCTGAATGTTTCAAGAATTCAAACGTATTATAATTATTTTTTTATAACGTACCTACACGACCTTCTTTTTTGCTAACTATTTTTATATTAAGCTTTTCTTTTATTAAAAAATAATATCTACATTTTACTTTTATTACACTTCGTGTATCTAAGAATACAATAATAACCATATTTGGGACATCCATTTAAGGTATAATACCTAATTGCTTTACGAAAGAAAAGTGTCCACATTTCCCGAAATAACTAAACGTTTTTTAAAGCTTCCTACTAAAGTAAAAAAAAACAAAGAGAATTTGCCTGTAGATAGGTAGGTATGTACTACGTACCTACTGCGTTTATTTATAACGGGAAGGTTCAGATAACGGAGGACATAATGAATCGCGATAATGTGGGTACTTGGGTACCTAATTTAATATGTACATGAATAATTTATTGATATATGGGTTATATAAGTAAAATGAATAAGTGCTAACAAAGGCCACGTTTTACTTG
>DWQL01001360.1:0-11604 GCA_018231265.1 Noctuana haematospila
ACTGGTCTTTGCATCGATTAATTATAGAGATATTGTCCTTTATAACAGTTCCATTATATGAACTACTTTCGAATGTATATTTAACTATTATTAGAAAACTAAATAAATTTCCAGAAATCCTTATCATCATTAACATAATCAAACTTATACCTAAGCAATACTTTCCTTAATCAATGTTGCCTTTACATAATCCTTTTCTATTCGATCTAGACTAACACCTCAAAAACTTCTGCTAACTTCCAAAGTTTCGAAAGAATATTAAGCCATAATAGGAATAAAATACTCACATTATGAACTTTGAAGCTTCAAACTTTTCAATAGATCACAAAACGAAAAACTGTTTGACCAACTTCCTTCCATCCGTACAATACTTTCCCCCTTTTCCGTTCCTTTGTCTTGTACTTGCCGCGGTCTAGATTATAAGGGAGAAAGCGATTCAATTTCAGCTTATTAGACTTCTTGGCTTTCGTCATAAGCTCAGCTGTTAAGAAAATTGCCAAACTGCTTCCAACATTCAAGCAAGTAGCTTTCGGTTAGAATTTTCGCTTACTGTTTAATATTTACGAAAATCTACTTCCCTCGGTACACGTTTTAAAGGCAACGCAAATAATTTATAGTTAACTACTACACATCTGCGTATTCTTAAACAACTAGTCCGAGCTACTCGTACTGGCTTGATAATTGTTTCTTGCAAGTTGTAACGGAACAAAATTAACGAATAGTCGAATGGCTATCTGTTTTTTTGTCGAAAATAGGTTTTTCCTAAATATGTTTTCGCTTATAAAATATGTAGAAGAAATATAGGTCGCCCTTTTATTGGTTGTGCTGTCATTAATATTATGCCGTAATCGAGAAATGGTAAACATTATAAATAGTAATTAATATTTTATAACTTGATTACGTAATTAGTAAAATAAAGAGGCGTCATAAAAAATAATGCAACAATTTAAAAAACAAAAATAAAATAAAAATCCGATAATAGAATTAATATTTTAGGCAATTAAATTATTATGCCAGTAGTCACAAAAATAGCAGATGCGGAAACATAACAAACAGCAAATGAGAAATTTATTTAAAATGCTCGAGATCACTTTGTAAGATAAACATAACAACGATCAAAAAACAAAATAAACCGTTTCGAAATTTATGAGTTATGGCGATAAATTTAGGACTTTAGCATGGATCATATCATTCATAATTAACGAGGTTTACAAGGCAACAATGATCAGATCACGCACTTACTTCCGTGGCACTGCAATAGAAATTTGTAACTTGTAGTTTTTATAATGGTTTATTAAATATCTGTACAATTTGTTGCTTATACTACAATCCGCGTTAGCAAAGGTCTATATTTTAAGGTGGACTCACAAGAAACCATTTTATATCTAAATAAATATATGTATTAAAATTTAAACACGTAATTTAGATACAAATCTGATACGATCAGACGATAGGTGGCGCTCATGTAGGTACACGAGTATGTGCAGAATTTCTGAGTTTTTCGAGTTCTGTTTCTTTGTTAACAACGTCTGTCGGGTCATTTAAAATATAAATAGAATATTTACTTGTAACTTCTGAAGTTGAAAAGGAAAATGGCAACAATGTTTACCTGCTTTCGGCAGGTGATTTAGGTCGTTGAAATAGTTGGAACGTGTTTGTTTCAGGATGATGTTCATTTCTCGAGTTTTGTATTATAAAATGAACAACTCGGTTAATTTGCGAATGGCGCATTCCATATTTATTTTGTTAAAACATATAATATTGAAATTCCAAATAAAACACTTTACGATATTTTTTGCTGGCACCACGTAGGTACATTATTACATGTCATTTTGTCCTGTACTCCTAAACAGCATAACGCTTCACACTCAACTGACCTTTCCATGTTATTTTATATTTTCCAAAATAATTTTGGTTCAGTCATTGTTTGATAAAATTATACTGCTCAAGACATTTACTACAACAGTTTGCTCGAAACTTAGCTCGGCAATCGAAGCCGAATACGATAGCTAGTATCCCAACATAAGCAATTGTATCCAATGACGTCAATATACGAACTCGAGTGCACCCGACTATAACCGAGCTGCACTTTCGCGATGCAATGCACCTCAATCTGGTAGTAAAACAGAAATTGTACTGACGAATATAGACTAGTCAGGAAACCGATCACATTCTCAAATATGATTTACGAGACCATAATTATAATATCTAAATACATAAAACTAAATTTCACTTTCTACGCCGCACAAGTGCTACGAAAAGAAATCTTTGTAGCTGAAAGTTGTACATTGTTCAATTAGGTAGATTCAATTCACTACAACAGTGGGGAACCTCTCGTTTCCAGCATTGGTCCAGACCATGGTTGGAAGAAAGCGAGTTGGCCAGTGTCGAAGACATAGAGCCCAAGGTTCAGGCAGTAGATAGAAGGATATACTAAAAGCTGTTTAGCAGGCCAACCGATACATTTAACTTCTCTTGCGTCCTAGCTGTCAACGTGCAGACATTGTATTGTGAAGTTTTACGTCATCACACTCATGATCCTTTGTCCAGTCAATTCGTTTATGATACGTACTGGTTTAATTGTGTCATCAGCTCTCGTTGTGTAAAGATGGCGTGTGCATGACTTCTTTCCTCGAAGCGTAACTCCGCATAATTACCGCTTTAAATCTTATTTTTCATGACAACGTTAGCTCTATAGTAGCGTTTGCATAATACAAATAGTTGCCAAAGTTTAGAAACAGGTCATTCACTTTTGAGCCATGTTAGGAAGTTGCACAAGAATAAGCATTTAAATAATTAGAAATTAAGATTAAGTTACTTACCGTCTAGAATTGCAGTAAATGGGCCACGCCCACACAAAAATTCGCCGAACGTCGAATTATTAATGAAGCTATGTAATTTAGCAGACAGATAATGCGCTGGTGTTGTCGCGCCTGTAATCTTGTGACTCAATATGACACAATTCGCAGTCATCCGATGTCCCAGAAAACTTTGAAACCAATACGAAATGACATCGGAACGTTTCCAAAGACGTCCAAAATACTTATCTTCGATTCCTGTCATAGAAAAGGGAGCAACGCCGCCGGAACACATATAGGTGGGTTCCCCGAAACATGTAACACGTAGGTACCTATAATATAGAATCGTGACTACGTGTTAAGTGGAAGACACTCCCGCGGCGTCTTCCTGAAACCCGCCCTCTCCCGTCCTATAAATATGCTGCGGTTTCAGCACACGCTTCAGTCGTTCAGGAAAGCCCGAACCGCTAACACTGTGCCAAATCTAAACACTACCCTGTGACATCGTGATACGTGAAGCGTGTAACACAACATTATCAGCGTTCGCCAACTAGATTTCGTAACTTGTGACTTTTAAGCAGCATCTCGGTTGCTGTCAGCTGTGTGTGCGAATTTGCCGTCTCTCAAGTGATAATAAGTGACACCATGTTGGACAAGTCGATCTTGGGCGGAAGCTGGGAAAGCGTTGTAAGTATTTGAGAGGTTTATTATCACTGTACAAACATTAGTGTCTTGTTGCCAGCCAGTTTATTAAGGTGTGAAGTGTCTACTGCAAACAGCCCAATCCCACGTATTTGGATTACGGAATAGCTGTCAGGTTCTTACGCAAAGTACAGGCGGATAGCTTAATGCGCTTACAAAGCCGACTTCCTTCACGGCGCTGCCATTGAACTGAGTGCGTGATGTTTGAATATGGCATAACGTTCTTTTTATGGTAAAGATCTTGACATTGCTCTCTGCCAGCTTCACGGTTATCCAATCGGAACTATCCGCTCCGATCTCGAAATATATTAATCAAAGTCGAAAACCGATCCAGACGTGAGTGATTACACCGTCCCATATTTTCCATATTGATTACATCTGTTAAACCCGATTTCGTACGGATCAATGGAGATTAGTTAAATTCGAGCTCTCGAACTCAACCTTGACAGCTTTACTGTTTCAGTGTTAGTTAGCAGATCAATAAATCTTGGTTGTGGTGGCCATTAAATTCTTATAACATCCAATAAAGTAGTTAGTTAATTTCCTTTATATGCTTGCACAAAATAGATTTAGTGTTAATATAATCTAAGCGATTTATTTCGAATTCAATGATCGCTAATGTATTTACAATATAAAGTAGTTAACGTAGCCCCACAAGTTTGCAGAAGGGTTTAACCTAGTTCAACTATTACGTATAGTAAAATATCTACGCCAACCATCAGCTGAAATATATATTTTTATTTTCGTTTTTTACTTTCGTGACCCGGTTAACGTTAATGGCCAGTTCCTGCGGCATAAGCAACGGAAGTGGGACGTTCCGGAAGAAACAATTAAGTTTTGTCTATAGCTCCCGCCAATCTCCCGGCGCCATTACTGCAAAACTTTTAAAATTGGAAGAAGCCGAAGTAAAATAAATAATTCAATATAAAAAAGTTTCCAATAGTTCTGATATTAAAAATTCCAGATAGGAAAATATTTATGTTACTTTTCAAATTAAGATTCCATAAGAAATCATGACCATTATTTACAATTTCAATTGACAGGTATGGCCATAAGTGGTACTCTATGATGATTTTAGAAAGTCATAACTGGCACTGTTGATATTTTAAAGAATCAGAGTGGGCACTCTCATAGTCAGCCGCGTCGTCAATAGTTCGCAGACCGGTTCTGCAAATTTCGTAAGCTTTCACTAGTTAAACTTGACACATGGCAGAGTAGGCGCAAATAAGGCCTTATTAGAATTGACATGGCTTCAAACCAGATAAACTACTGTTTTTGAAAAGTGTTTGCACTATTGTTTATGGTAGGTACTATTTTTTATGAAACCTTTAATCGAAAATACTGTAGTAACCATCTCTGTCCGTGGCATTCCGGTTTCATTTGGGAAAGTTCATTTTAAGTATCTGATAAGACAGATGATGTTACACGTTTTAATAGAAAGGGCTTAGTACAAGTTTTGACAGTTCAGAAAAAAGTAAACAAGTTAACTCTAAGCGCACAGCTAGTCGTTAGGTATATGGAGAAATTCGAAATCAAATTGCGTTTTTTGTAAACTATAAATACTCGTAATAGGGGCCCTGACCAAACTATAAGCATATTACAATAATTAATATTGATGCATTAAATCATCTTACGATCGCATCTATATTGATTTCGGTAATAAGTGTAATAACTGCCAGGGTATTAACATAAATGTAAATGCAGCTTCAAAAATTATTTACTTTAATTTTTATCGGACAGACTTATTAATAACTTTTTGGAAATTAATGTATTCATATTTTTCTTCAAGACGCCCCCGAAGCGATGTTATCTGTTAGTTGGATATCGTACATAGAATCGTTTATTCAATTCGAATTAAATTCTATCTATTAGAAAAACAAATAAATAAAAATCTAAGACTGTTTGCTAAGTCAATTAATTTCAAACTTTAAAAAAGTATATAGCAAAAAATTAATTCGTGCACAGATAAGAAAGGATCGATTTGTTCCCATTACCAGAGACAAAGGAACATAAATTCAAATCGTACCAAACGGGAAGCGATTAACATAATATCGATTTGCTGTGATGCAAATAAAAAGACAATGATCAAACAGAGTGCAACGACCTGTCTATTGGCCTCTGAGCGATCTTTTCGCATATTGTTATATCAATAAATTGTGAAATAGTGGTGTAATACGATTCTACTAAATTACTACTAGTTAATTTGTCAGCTCCACGTAATAGGAGGCATGGAGAGCCCCTTAAAAGACACACCCCTGAAATATTTTACAGCCAAGAATTATAAATTCACATTATAATTTAATTTACCTAAATTTGCGAATATTTTTCGATAATTATGCTAACAACAGGGGACCATGAAGCGTGACGTTAAATTAGTCATCAAACAAACTAACGTGAGAAAAAATGCGCGTGGGCACCCAAAACTTAGTCAGTAGGTACATGTAAACACACGTCACTTTTATTTTTATATGTCACACTAACTTTATATCGGTTATTAACCTTCACAATTACTGTGATGTCAGAACAGAGAACACTCTAATAATAGCTGATATGTAACGTGTACTTGAACCGACGAAAAATTGTAAATAGCTCTATCGAATAATGGTAAAGACATGTTTGTATGTACAGTTGCTATATATAAAACATGTTGAAAGAAAAAATCACATACAATTTATATTAATGTATCAATGTTCAGGAAATAATTCCAAACCTTTCTTCGAAATTAGTTAACGTACAAATTAAATACCAAATAAAGAAAAGGAAAATATAAATAATTCTATTGCTTTAACTAATTACTTTACAATTTATATTATAGTATTATTCGTGAAACCAAATAAAATCTATTTTGTAACAACGACACTTGAAAGTTATATTAATTATCGACAATGTACGCAAAGAATAATATATAATAATAATATACAAAACAAAAATCTTCTTTATCATAATCGAACACTAATAATATCATGATGTGTTTGGATTGGTTTACGAGCGATGTTAAATAATCTAACATGTAATATTTTTGTTCACAGCGCGCCCCCCAATGACGCGTGATATATTGCTACACGTTACCCAGTTTACTGCTCGTAGTAAACCTCAATTCTTTTAAATTCAATGTTTTCGACCAGTTTCTGGAATTCAGCAACAAGTAATGTCTAATCAAAATTCCATAAAACAAAAACCCATGTAATTCATTCCGGCGACCGTTAAATCTTTGAAGACAGTTACGAGTCGAGAAAAAAGAACCTCATTTCGGGCGAAAAGTTTCTTCGAGTCTAGATCAGAGTCTAGAACACGACCTGCAATTATGGATGTTGGTAGCTGTAAATTGACAAAAAATTTGCTCTGTAATATATTTTCTGGCCGGGTACACACATGAGCTAACGGTATACGAAAGTAGGTTTTTCGCGCCCAAGCACCCAACCACCAAAAACAACTTTAATATGTAAAAGGAGAGGCACTTTTGCGATGCTCGCCGACCTTCGGATTCCGTATTGAATATCAATTTTTATAAGTGTTCTTACTGTATCCACTCGTGAAGCTATCAAGTCTAGATGCATGGGCGAATAAACACTCAATTTATTTACTACGACGTTCGGTTATGAATATTTTATTTAAATATAATCACATTTACGCATTCCTATCGTATCATAACCTTAGACAGAAATAAAGTACTTAGATATTTTTAAAACAATTTTTTCTTGAAAGATTAGGCATAGATGGCTTGTCCAAAATAAATTTATAGACTAGAGCCGTTCAAAAGGTTCTAATAACACAACCACATAATGAAATTCAGTGTAAGCAAAATGCTAATCATATCGCTAAAAGCGATCTCTTCAAGCTATATTTTGAAAAAGAAAGTATGATCAAAGAATATATTCGTAACAATAAATTCTTCTATAATATGATTAAAGTTATTCTAACAATATTTGTAATCCCTGGCGATCAGTTATGAAATCACAAATAGCGACATGCAAAATAGCACAGCTGCATATAGATCGTAATAGAAGCTTTGGATATTAATAGATATCACATTGAACGCTCTCAAGTATTGTCTAAAATAACCTGTGACAAATTTAACTTCACCGTTTAGTGTTATCACCTTCAACTGTTACATTACGCGCAAATATAACGACGCAGAGTGTTATATACTCGTATGCGTATTCGCGCAATGTTCTTAATGGCGGATGAACACAACGAAATAGGCCTGACACCTATACACCTGAACTCACCACGTATTACCAGCAACATTGAATTACCTGAAAAAAAAACATAAAATTTAAACTTTTATTGCACCATTAAAATTTCGTTCGGACGTTCGCTTCGGACGATTTAATTTTTTAATTTTAATTAGACCGTGTTAACTAACACCGCCAATAGAAAAACTATTTCCAAGTGACCTAATTCCCTGGCGACCTGATTTTGCGACAGTACACGGTTCTTTTACGCGAAACCATTAAAAATAATGTTACAAAACGTAATCTGTCAAAACACACATCTCAGCAGATTTGTCGCGTCAAGCCTTGGAGACGTTGAAAAATTCGTTATCTGCAAGGTGTATCAATTTCTGAAACCAGGCTAAGCATGTTTACGTATACTTGAATTCTAAGAAAATCATCTTATTTTTTCTACAGTAGAAAACAACTTTATAATATTCGCTAAAATCCTTTCTTTGCAGTTCTACAAAATGCTTGGCGTTTCAAACAAAACACTAACAAATGAATTGCTAATAATGTGTTATTTTTACATGACCCATTCTTAGCTAAGCGCCAGCCCATCCCGCACTCGAAGTAACACAGTAGAATTCAAAGAAAGAACTATAAAGCGTTACACAACAACAAATAGTAAAATTAAACTCAAAGTAACTAAAGCCGATGATAAAACTCCGTTAACCGTTCCACGCTTACGAAACAGTTATTTAACTGTGACAGCGTTATCGTGAAAGCTTTAAGTGCTTCAGAAGCTTCACAAACAAACAAACGACATATTTGTCAAGGACGACTTCATAATTCAACTTCGCATTGCCTAACCCTTTCCCGACCCGTACTCTATTTTTGTTCGTGATATCAACTATCTTGGTAAATCTTCTATTCTGAAGAAAACGAGATCAACAACCTTGGAGCTTTTATTGTGAAGATTATAGTTTTATTAAATGTAAATACTTCCTCGACGTTTAACCGTGTTCGTTATTGAATATTGGCTTATGAGCACTGGCAGCCTTTCCAGCTTGTCCGACATGTGGCAGAACCGACAGGTGTTATCAGACATGTGGGCATCGCGAAGGGCTCAAATGACGAAATAGAATGAGATAGGATACATAAACTAATAAAACAGAGAGAGATAGCCAACGACCCTACGATTGCGCAGCATCCACAAAGTCACGTACAAAATTAATGGTATTGGCACTAGTAACAATCCTTAAGATCTCTTAGTTGACGTCGTTGTTTATGAGACAGCTATTAAGATCTATAGGGATTAAGATTTTCATGTGGCGAACACAATATTAACAATCGTCATCATTTGTTACAGATCTCCCGCGATGACTATGAAATTGACTACAGTCCAAGTCCGAGGGGGTCTCCGTTGAAAGACACTACAAACATCCAGGAGGATTCAACTTACTACATCAGTCGCCACAATCCCAACAAAACCTTCCGCCGCGAATCGGTCATCGCTTCATGGAAGAGTATTAAGAAGGAAAGAGAACACGCTTTGGGAAAGCGAGTGATCTACGTTGATGCTGACAGTTACAAAGATTACTATGGTAGGAACAAGGTCAAGAGATGCGAGAGTGACAGGACTGGGAACGTAACAAGGGTGCCGAAGAAAGTTAAACGCACATACTCCGTCTTGTACAGATACGATCCAGCAGAAGAGAAGGTGGTCAAGGAATACAAGTACCGATTGCCCAAGGAACAGCAGGAGAATAATCATTCATGCCCATCAAATCTACAGAAGTGGCACTCGGAGCCATTTCTGAGGCAAGAAAGAACCCAAAAGAAGAAAGTGAAGAGGTCGTTTACAACGCTGTTGAATATCAAGACAAAGTTCCTCAACATTTTCACCTCCAAGAGTTAGTTTGGTTTTTACAGTCAATGAGATTAGTTGCTCAATTCAATGCATTTCTTTTAAAGTAAGTGCTCATGGGCGTGCAAAAAGTTTGTTTCGGAATACAACTTTAAACGCCGGCTCTCAATTCCAATTTTTTTATTTTGTTATGTCGAAACATAATGCAAGCGGATGCATAATGGCATGATCTAAAATTAATTGATAAACAATTATAAATTTGATTTTCAAATTTTCTTCAGTAATACCTATTTACTAGCATTATTATAGACACAGATATAGACATTCTTATCTTATCATGTAAAAAACAAATATCTAAATTCACGAATAACTATAAAAGCAATATTTGAAATACACATAGACTTGAAATAGATAGTCATGACAATAGATATAAATATTTAGATTGATTAAATAGTTTTAACTTGTGATATTTGTGTGTTGTGATACTCTATATTAAAGATATTAATATTATTTAACTTCAGAATTGTAATAGTATGTTTATAATTTTTGACAGTTAGTCGTTAGGTTTAAGTGAGTTATGCTAAATGTAATATCATTTCTTATATGTTATTCATTATATTTGTCCAAAATATAAATGTAATTGCGAAATATACATTTTAGCTGTTATCAATATTTTCATTCCTATTGCGTAAGGCTAGATTAATTATCATAAGAATTGCTGGTTTTGTAATAAAAGTGGACAGATATAAATAATGCTGAACTGGCATAAAGCCAGAGTGTAACATAATTATTACAGTTTTCAAATTATATTACAATCGTAAATTATTAGAATTTCACTATCTACTAAATTATTAAATATAAAAACAACTTGTTTGATTTTTAGAAATTGTTAAATAAACTTTTTACGTTAATTAAGTATCGAAAATTGCAAATGAAACACATTTATGTCTGTCACAGTATGAAATATTTAAATCTAAGTAATTTAAAGGATAATAAACTTAACCGTTTATATAAACTTTATTAAACTTGTAAAGTATTTATTAAATAAATTAATTTTATACATATTTGATCAATAAATTTTTTATAATTTATTTGTGTTTTTTATTAGGTACGCCTTTATTAAAAACAGATTTGATAGCTATTATAATCATGGCATTTACGAAAATTAATAACAACTCAGACTAGAAAGTCTAGAAACGAAAGCGTTGATATCTTAAATATGTCTTGCCATATTTACACAACAAATGTTTCAGTTACATATTAATCATCGTATCAATTCTGTCGAATCTACCTACGAGTAGGTACTTCCAATTTCCTTCAAACTGTTTACGGTCTACATATGGAAGAGTTGCAGTAGAAACTTATCTCAGAGAAACTTTATCCCAAAGCGTTTCACGGCAAATGTAAAACAGCAAATAATCGTGAGAACCTTATGAAAATATTCAGGAAGAACCCATCGAAGGCAAAGGTTGCGGGCCCCGGGGGAAATCTTACATTGTTTGAGACCGGAACGAATCGTACCTGTTTTAGTACTTTGAGGCAATTCCGAAATAAATCTGATTGCATTTATGATTTGAATGAATACGGATGCGAACGTTTTTCACTCGGTTTTAAAAAAAAATACATAAAAAAATCACATGTCTCATAATTTGATACGATTCACATTAAACACTAATTACATTTTAATTACGTTCAAAATAATTTAAAAAGTTAATTGACGTGCTAAAGAATGACGTCTTATATTTTATTTATTTATTTTGCAGAAGACTATGTTACTTATAAAATACAAAAAGGGCAGTAAAGTGTCATTGAAACGAATCAACAAAATGCACATTGTACACATCTTGCACTCATATGTAAACTAGACTTGTCCTTAAACTTTGAAAGCTCAGAAATAAACATACGCCACGAACTAAAATACACGTTACGTAGGTAGGTACTGTTCGTGTTTGGGGATTGGTAACAGCTTGGCAAATTAGTTTACAAAATATTAACATTAGTTATTTAGAAACATTACTCAACATAAACATGAAACTAATTAGGAACTTATTATAACGCTTCACGATCGCGCCACGCTAGG
>DWQL01001361.1:0-11602 GCA_018231265.1 Noctuana haematospila
AACGAATCCCGTTTTAATACCGTACTAATATTAATTAATTAATTGGAAACAATAAATCCTCATTAGCATAAAAATATACAGATAAACAAGCGACCTTTTCAATTAATAATAAATTCCTTAGACTGCGTAGATTTCTCGGCACAGAACATAAATAGCTTTTAATGAAATTGTATCGAAAACTGAATATTATCGCCAACTCACAACCACCAGTGACCAGGTCAATCTTTATGTATACTATGAGTATTAAATAAATCAAGTGATAAAAAAGTCAGACCCTTTACGGGTTAGCTCTCTTGGGATTCGAAATAATTCAAAGCAAGGGGCTAGTAAAAAAATTAGACAAAAAATCTAGAAACAAAGGTACTTCCAAGCTTGATAAGCAGCCAATTAATCAAACCAACAACATTTACAGAACTGCCGACAATAAAACATTTGCCTACAAATTGCCAGCTATTTTCAAACTTCAGAATTATACCTACACAGTAATAAAAGTAATAAATAACTGGATAAACTAACCATGCGTTTAGTTTCGCCGCAGCAAAACGGTGGTTTTGCTAATCACGCGATCTTATTGGCATGCCATAAAAACTTGTTCAGGTATGTAATTAACGATTTAAGCACATTTATCAGGCGTACATCAGTAGAAGTTATGTAATGTACCATAAGAAATCGAGATATTATTACCCGCACTGCAGTTTGTAGCATGGCACAGTTGTTTTATACCGCACTCGAGTGTCAGTGTATACAACACTCCCGGAAACTAGAGCATCTCCCCAATGTACTATAGCTAAAGAAATATAGCCAAAGACCTGCTGAGACGATTGGGCGTAGGAAGGAAAGGCGCAAAGGTAACAGCCATGATAAAATTCGGTACGAATTCAATGTTAACGTAAACATAAAGCTCAATAAAAGTAATATATCTCCCAGTACGAAAACTAATAGTGATCTCGAAGCCCGCAACAAAGGTCAAGTTATTATTAGAGAACAAAACAAACACGATAAGATGATGATGAAAATTCTCCCCAGAGAAATAAAACCTATGACTTTCACAGTCTTCAAAAGAGTTATAAACAAACAAGGTAACGAAATAAGGCTAACAAATCAAGAAAATAAAAAGATTTATCACGGAGAATTTACAACTGAACATTTGACCCTAACTGAAGTAGAAAATCACCTCAACTGCCATGAGCTGCATTTTGCGCTCCGTACAAATAGAGGTACTGAGCTTCCAGAACTTCTATCAATGGCCGGAAAATAAACATATAAGTACAACTCGAACGCTCATTCATATGATGGACTAGCACGTTCAGAAAAATGGCGCTGAGAATATAGCGCTAGAATGGCGTTTGAGAATTCCCACACAGCGGAGGGCTGATGAAATACGATTTATAAAATTTCCCGTCTATTTTACGGCGGAAAATGGAGGGATGAGTGACGCAAATTAAACTGAACCCTGACATTTACCCGAACGTGTGACTGATGTTTGTTATGTAATCTAGAGGTTCCATTAACGCTCCTATTGCTAGGCGTGTTTTTATGTATATCAAAAGTACCTTTGGTCGACAGTACTAATTTCTCCATTAGAATCATTAAGAATGACGAATCATATAAAAATCGGCTATGAAATGCGTGAAATTTCCACTAGTCTACAGATCACTGCGACGTAATGACACGTTTTTATGTACCCTGAAATTTGTAGGGCTTCTTTTCTAATTTTAACCCCACGAAGGGTAAAGTGACGCAAATTAAAATGAACTCTGACATTTAAAACGTGCCGTGAAACGCGTGCGTCGTTTAATCACGTTACACAATCCGGGACCTTTACCATGAAACGTTGTTTAGTAGGTCGCTAAATTTCACTTATATAATATAGCTTCTACATTTATTATTTATCATAACAATAACATTTAACAGCCAAAGGCCAAAGCGTGGGCTGAAGTATTTATTGCGAATTTGAAATTGTAATTATGTTTGAAGGAGCTCTTTTAAGAACGAAACACAAAGAGAAAATCCTTTTGTGTAACTGAACGTCAAAATACATCAAAGTACTTTAATGTATTCGTAACATTTATTTTTCGTATAAATTGAAATTGCTGGCAAAACAAACGATATGGGTTATTTGAGAATTTCGAAGTTATTTGAGAATTTCGAATCTTTGTCATCTCTAAAATATTTATATTCATGAAAGTGAGTAATCTTTTTAATCTTGCTCCTTACAACCTCGTAACGAACATAAATAAAAAGATTTATTACATGTGCCTACTCCTTTGTAACTAAATATGCTCCTATTTCAGTTGTTTCTTTTGTCTATCTTTCCCATTATTCTTATCTTTAGTATAATATACATTCTACTTATTTATACCTAATGTCTACTTCTACCACTATAGTTATTTTACTAATCTGCTATGTAAAGCCTTCCTTTATTATTGCCTTTCTTTACCTACTTTACTTTTCTTTTCTTCTTTGTCTCAACTCTTCATATTATCATACTATAAAAAAAATTGTTCGGTCTTCATTTCAAACCAAACGTTATGATCGAAGACTTCGTCTCACACAAAGAAATGGGACACGACCGACCAACCCACCGACCGGATAGTGAAACATGATGTAGGTCGTGTTATGATTTTACTCCAAATACCCTGACGCTAAGAGAGTTGGCTAATTAATGTAATTACCAACACCATAAACTTTGAATGAAATTAATTTGTTCCGGATATAGTTACAATCTGTATGAGTCTTTTTTCAAGCCTATTTTACGACTCGTTAACTCCCCAAAAAGTTGAGACAGAGAAAGTTCTCTACTACATAAAAATATTCATGTATCGCTAAATAATTCATAATTTTCTCTACTTAACCATACAATTGAATATGTATGACCTTTATAATGTAAGGCGCTTAATGCAATCAAATTACCTCATTGTAATAATTCGTAGAAATACTACCACATCACTTTTTTGTATTTACATTACCGTGTTCCAGTTCTGTCACGTGTTTATTTATTAAAAATTAAATTTGATGCAATCACATTTGATACAGAAGTTACATAATATGTAACATACCGTTGATGCAAGCAATATTATTGCTTGCATCAACGGTATGTTTTAAAAATAATTTCAAATGAAAAATGTTTTTGTATTTAAATAGAATTTAACTTTAATAGTAGTAATTAAAATGAGAACCTCACACGCGTAGCGCCACACTAAGATTACTTGTGTGATGGAAGCCACCCAAACCGGGAACAGGAATCTTAATTCATCATTTGAACTTGTGCCGCGTTGTGATCCAAGGACTCTCTGGATAGTGGTTACCACTACACTACAAGGGTCATCATCTATTACTGTCAAAGTAGTACCGTAACAACGAAATTTTCTGCTACGCACAAGCTCTTGATTATAATTATAACGCATACGAAAGGATATGGTAATGAAAAATTTGCATCAATGGAAAACCGCAAAGTGTACGAGTAACCTACGAGCGACAACTCATTTCCACATTTAATAGTAACTATGAAAAAGAGGGTGTAGTGTAGATATTGTTTGTTAATTTCCGTACGTTGACTGGCGCGCCGTCTGCTAGTGACTCATTATGGGGAATCCATGGGATCGATGGAACCGTCTGCCCCTAGAGTTACTTAGACTTTAAAGAATGAAAAGGCTTATAAATATAAACTTAAGACAAATTTAACTTATGAAAACGTAAAAAAAATTTTGGTATAGCAAAAGGAAAATTAAAGACGGGTTGTTCAAATAAGTAAGACAATAATATTACATGTCATTGCCGTAGCAACGCTGCCCCAGTACGCCTTATCTTGAGCGACGTCCAATGCTGGTTCTTCAGGGCTCCTCACCGGTTCCACAAGACCGGAGACCGGCCTTGTACCCAGCAGCAGAGCTGCTGGAGAAACTCTCGATCGACGCAGCTTGACTGATGTTTCTTCTTGGTAAAAAAACACACTCGCGCAAAATAAGTGTATTCTGAACTCTGAACGATATTCGAATTTAGTTCTATTCAACCAGGAATGCTACGAGCGCGGGAAAGTTCACACTGATAAAAAAATTACTTAATACGTGACTCGTAACGTCTGCGTACGCTATTGTTTACGAAAAACCATTTCTGCAATGTCGCATTATATATGTTGCATAGAAATGTGATCGCGTAATTAAATTAACTAGATTCGCGCTAAACCAAATAAATTTGAATTTATAACAAAACCAACATTACATCGGTTACGTATCTATTTAATATAAAATACTGTATTATTTAAATAGAGTATGCCCTACTTTCACAATACAGCAGTGTGTATGCAGTGTAAAATCACAATATTTATGAAACTATCAAATGCACATGATCGCACTGCGGCACCAGAACTTCAGTTAAAAAATAATTTTTTACAACTCAACAACAAAATGATCAGGGAAACATATAAAAAAAGGTAGTGAAATGTCCAGTATAACTGTAAAAACACTGAATTTGGGAATACTAGGTATATGCATGTAAATATACGCGCGTGTTTAACTTGTGGCGATCGTCGCCATATTGGATGTCGAGGGTTACCCCAGTTACCGCATGCGCGCTAGCCCTCATAGGGTGTACCGCCTCACTGCTACGAGAATGTTTGTTTATAAGATATCCATTGCGCGGAAACTTAAGCAATTCTTACCTCAGTAGCTCACAAAAAGGCTATGAATAATAAATGTTAGATGCTGTAATACGCTTAATAAAGGCCGGAGTATACATTAGTGTGACGTCATAAATCACCCTCAGATATAATTGCAAGTTATTCACAGACCTACGTCAATTTCAGTAGAAGGAAAACTTGTAAGATCGTTTACTTTTATGTAAATTAAATTATTTTTGCAATGGAAAGTACGAATTTATTACTGCAATGATAAAAACAAAACAGTGGCCAATGATTTTATATAGTAAATATATTTCACATAGGCAGGGAGTGAGGTTAAAACAATCTACATTATTTTAATAAACATTTCTTTTAACAGACTGCGCCCTAATCTCATTTAACGATTGCGTAAATCTGTAAAATTTTTCCCTTTTGAATGTAAGATGTATTTGTTAGCCCGCTCCAGGCACGCTTACAATTTTTCCGATAAGAGCACTAATGACGCCAGAAGCTACGAGATGATATATTGTCATAATACAATATCATTGAATACTTTTTATTGAATTAAAAATTCTATTCTTAAAACTTTTACATAATGTCGTACCTATTTTACAAAGAGCATTTTTTCTTTTTCGACAGATTTTACAAAAAACTTTCATGATTTATTTCGTTGCAATATTCATGGTTAAATGTATTTTAGCCGTAATCAAATTATATTGGACACGCGATTAAAATCCTAAACAACATTACTGCATTAAGTAATAATGATATAAAATAGATTACTGCACAATCACGGATGTTTATTACTTCGTAATAGCCTAAATTCAACATACCTAATTAGCATCTATTCATATTATTCCATATAGATTAGACAACAATCACTTCACAGCCGCATTGTTAATACATATTATATTTACTTAGATAATACCTAATGAAACAGATGGGTACATGAGAAAATCTATGTATGATCTCGAGGAAGCTTTGTGATGCCATAAAAAGATGGCGCAAGTTATTCTCATACTACGTGTAGTTACTGTAACAGATGACTGAGGCGAAAGTGGTTATGGCAATTCGCAGTATATTGCTAAACAAACAAAACAATGGAAGGTAGTTTTATTTCTATACAGTATGGAGGTGAGGATTACATGCAAATAGAACATAGGTTAATAGTGGCTGAAGCTTGAAACAACACCCGTATATATGCTGTATGTGTAGATATGCGAATTTACTTAGGGATAATAATAATGTATATATACAAACATACAAAATATATAGTCTGATCATTCGAATGCCGAATCAAAGAAAAATTAGATATAAGCTGATTCAATACGAAGCGATTATATTATTTTAGAGGAAGGAAATATTTGTTTATACCTAAACTCAGTTTATTATTTTGTAAGTTATGAGTGTTATGACAGACCGGAAAATCTGGCATGGTACTTATAATCAGGTACTTATAATATTTACTTTATAGGATGTTCAAACAATGGAATATTGAATGTGTATTTCTTTTGGTCATAATTATTCGTAAATCATTGATTTTCTATGTAAATTATATTACTATTTAATTAGTTATTAACTTAATATGTTGTTACATAAATGATTCCGGTCGTTACGGAATTTAGCTATGCATATTATATTTGGCGCCAATGATGATGCATCTATTAACTGCTTCCTGACTAAACAAGTTCCATCGATCAATTAATTTTATGAACAATTCCTTTATTAATAATAATAAAAATTGTGTTCCCATTGAATGAGTTCCGTGAGAACGTTCAACCTTGTACTCGTAAATGGCATTTACTGCAGTCAGACATCGGCGATTGCAAACTTGTTTTGGTCATTAAGCTAGAAAAAATCTGTAGCTATATAGAATAGGTGTTGCGTACGTGTATAATACGTATATATAAGATAGTCTGAAATAATTAATAATGCGTAGTTAATGATAAAAAGATGCTTTATTTATGTTTTATTGTACAACGAATTGAAAATGTAAAAATGGAATGAAGAAAAAACAAAACACAATCAAAATGGAACGCTGCATTCTTCTTTTTCGTTTGTGGCGTCCAGTGTGATCAATGGCCAGTATGATTTGGCTGCCAGTAAGCCTTAACATCATATATGTATGTATATATCGACATTATTACGATGCTGCCATCTCTCGTGATCCTGATTAGCAGACATCCAGGCACATACATAGGCTGAATGATGCTTTACGAAATAATGACGTAAATTGGCATATTGGTATTGGTAGGTACGACACCTACAACAGTAATGCAGTTTATCTTTAGCAAGCTATAACCTCACTGCACTTGCCTCATCTAGTATATTTATTTCAAGGAATCAAATTTGCAATTCAGTAATTTACCCCATTAAGGGAAAGGCGGCTGTACCTACTTTAATTCAGCCGCGCATTTCCCTGGGCAGTTATTTCATTAACTGCCTACTATTTGTAGATAGACTGATATCATTATAAATCATCATTTTAATGAGCCAAAATATTCTTTAAACAAAATTTGATATTTCTTTAAAAACTTTCCGCACTAACAGCAGCAGTTGTTCAGTGTGATGGTGAAAACCGCTTATCACGTCTTAAGAAGATAGTACGTAGGTACATAATATGTTGGTTGGTGATAATAATTTTAAAGCACTATATGTTATTAGTGCGTAGCCGCTAAGCTATAGTAGAAGGCATAGGAAAATTTCGCTATCACAAAATAAATCTTATTTACAGAAAAAAACTTTTAGTAACTATTTCCATCTGATTTTCCTAAAGAAAATCAAGTAATTTGAAGGCATACAGAAAACAAAAACAGTTTTGTTATCAGGGGAAAATTGAATTTCGTTGTTAAAATGTTGAAATAACACGGTAAAAGACAAAACGGAGAGCAGCTCGACGAAAATAAGCCTACTTACGACACAAATTCAGATACTACAAGGTAATACGCAGTCAAATGGTTAGTTTCCAAGCTCAAGGGAATATAACCCTTATTTGTTAGAATAAGAACGGAGCAGGTAGGTTTTTTGCAGTAGCGATCAAAATGTAGATTGCATGAACTCTGTTCCTCCCGAGCAGTTCTTATATGAGCCATTTTATTTAGGTACTTTATTTTATAATACCAAAAATATTATGAAAATTTGTTTATAACTTTTCTAAATTTACACAAAATTATTATTCTTACATACTAATATTAAAATTTGAAGTTAGTGAAACCTAGTTACAGGGCGTACAAGTAAAATTGATATTCACATTTTCACGTAAGTATTCAACCACCGTTTAATATGTAGAAATGGCAAATATAGTTATATTTTCTCTAAGAAATGCATATGATTTCACGAAATACCTGTTAGAGCGATGAGCATAGAATACGTAATGTATATTTCTCCCTCCAGATTTCGTATTTCAGACGCGAACCTTTTCGAGACGTAACCAAACATTTTCAGGTGCCGTCTATTTGAGAATTCATTTCGACAGACAGTGGTACATCGGCTACAAGTACCTATATAGTTTGACGTGATTTTATAAATAGACTTAGCATTTTAATTTATAAACAGAAACAACAAGTCAAGCTTATCAAAATATGTTAGTAAAAATCGCACCTAAATCGTTTAAATAAACAAACGTAAAGACAGACAAAGATAAATCTAAAAATCTTTATTTGGGTTACATTGCTTTACCTCCAAAATACACCTGTTTGGATGTACTAATAACTAACTCAACGTGGGAGACCAGTCGGTTGGAGTCCGACATCTCCTCCGCCGGTCCTCTGGCGGAAAGTACTCGTGCCGAGTTTTCCTGACGTGAAAAAAGAGAACGTGGGAGACCAAAGTTAAAAAGTTAGTAATTGTTCTATCCGGAGTGCCTAATGCTACTTCATAAAAATGCAACTAAACTCACTTTCATGTAACACAATCTGAGCTTAGCTACTGAATGTGAGATTTCTTTCACAACTAAACTAAAATCATATTAGAGTTGGGCTGGACCGAGTTTAGTTTGGCGTATATCCAAGCGTTTTAGAAGCATCGCCGGGGTGCTTTGCCAAACACTGTTTCGGTTACCCTAGCCTGCAAGGTGTAGGTAATTTTATAGACCCGCTTTTTCACTTTTAATTAGTTCCGTTGGGTTTTTTCGTAAAATGTAATTGTGTTTTCCCGTTGTCCTCTTTAGCTATATCCCCATAATGGGGCCAACGGGATTCTAAAACCTTAAAATTAGCGAAATACTTGCTATACATTCTAGAATACATTAAGTTGTTTCCCGTGGCTTCGCTTCGTGGTGGCGAGGTGGAACACCGTCAGATTTTTAGTCGGTTGGAGTCCGACATAGCCTTTCGTCGGCCCCGTGGCGGAAGGTACTCGTCCCGAGTGTTTCTGTAGAAAAAAAAAGAGTTGTGGTTGGTAACACTACAACATACCGATCAAGAACTTGTTCTCGATCAATAGATCGAAATATCGAACGCATTGCTACAGGTCGATTTTACAGTATGTAAACGAGGTAAATAATATGTAAAAGAGGCCTTTCAATTATTCGAAAAGAATAGCAGAATATTATAACGAAACAGAGATTTTATGACTCCATAGGAGAACTAACTTTATCGCTTACGGTGTTATAAAGGCGTTAATAAAACAAAAACGTGCTTATATATATTTGAAATAAAATCCAGTAATCGATATAAAGCATATAAATACCATATTAGAAACAATGCTGGCAATAAATATAACATTTTAATGTTATGACTTCTGCTCTCTATGGTAATATGGAGGTCGTAATTTTTTTACGAGCGACTTCAATAAACTGTGGTTGTAAAATCGTATAATAGTTGTCAAATGATCGTTAGGGCCGGCGCAAATCTGGCTAGGCATAAGCTACGCGATCACTGGGACAACCATAGGTATTCTAACATTAAAATTTGTGTGCCTAAAGTGTAATTCCTTAAGAAAATATCTCAACAACATAATTTAAATTACATACATTTTTTGTCACATTCTTGTTTTTTTTATATTACATTGGTAGATATCATTTTATTTTTCAATTTATAAGTGTGATTTATGAATATCAATTTGTTATTGTATACCGTTCTAATAAACAATAAATAAATTACACGATGGTGACTTTTGCTTAAAATTCAATCCAAAAAGAATTACTAAATTAGGTAACTCTATATTCTACTCTGAACCAGTTTTCAGTGTATAGCGACATTTTTAATTTAAACAGTAGGCAGGAATGGCGATTGCAAATGTATGCAGATTATTTGCGCGGGACGCATCGGCCGGCAATCAAATTAAGCGACAGCAAAAAGACCAACAAATAGCGTGTTAAAGCGTAGGCTTTTTGTTTGTTTTGTTTGTATCTCGCTAGCCTGTGTTTGTTCCAGGCTAATAGATACATTTTATGAAATAAATGTTTGAAAGTAAGTATAGATAGGTACATTATAGGTTGCAAGGAACAAAATTGCATAAGTTAATGTAAACTTAAGTTTTCAATGCGTGCATAGCAAGGTTGACACCTTCCTATGCACGCATAATATATTATGACGGTATAACTACCGTCATATATTATGTATACCAGTAAAGTAAAACAATTTTCTACAAAAAATTGTATGTATTATGATTGTTGTATAAAACGAAATTCTAGGAATAAAGTACCAACCTACCTTTTTTTAGGATTACCTATGTTTGATTACGGACCGAATATTCCTTATTTCAAAATTCAAGACTTGAAAGATGAAAAATTATAATTTTTAACACTCTTACTAATCTCAGTAGTATTTAACAGGCTTAGTTGAACCAGAATGCGGCTCAACGGAGAGAGAAAAAAATCTTTATCCGTAGAACCGGATTAGCCTAGTTAACTTTGAGTGGTCTAACTTAAACCTAGTTAAAGTCTAGATCGAGTCGGATAAGCGTTATTTTTCGATTTAAATTCGTTCCCACCGTTCCCCACTTATTGGTAAACTTCATAATCTTTTGAGAATTTTTATTAGTTTGTTGTTGGGTCGTTTAACTAACTATATTGTAGAGCTATTGTTAACTTAGTGATTTATGTAAATATCGGCTTTCAGGAACCTCTTATAACTTATGATTTTAAACTCGTAAGGTGGTTGTTGTATAATTGTAGATACCCAACTACTTAAAAATATATCTCATGTTTATATAAATTATGTAATCAAAGCCTACCTACCTGACAATTTACGACACATTAAGATACCAGTAGACATACAACTGAATGAAGCAAAAATATATGAGACAATGTAGGTGTACTCAAACACAATTATCTCGTCTACGATGTGATTTAATATTAATTATTAATGAGTAGGTACATATTAATTTAAGCTAATTGTTTCTGTGTAAACATCTTAAAAGGGAATTTTAGTACAAACATTCCTGTATATTTATTAACAACAATTCCATTATTTATGCGATGAGCGCTGCTAGAATTCAAAATTTACAAAGGGAATAAACAAAATTGTTTTATAAATTGTTCATAAGGGAGAACGACTTGGATTATGTAAAAAGTAATCACTTTCTTTGAAGCGAAAGGTAGGTAAATAAAGTTGTTTAAAGTTAGTTTTCATTAAGATGTTAAGCGCAGTTGAAACTTGGGACAGGAAATTGGGCAATTTTGGTAATAGCCTGTCTGTAAGCGGTTTGTTGCCAGAAGTGAATAGAATTTAAGTCAATAGGATTCTCAAGATTTATATCAAAGTCTTTAATAACTTGAGACGGGCCATTTCTGTGTTTTATTTGTCTTATTATTACCACCAAGCCGCAATGACAGCTCAGTTCTAATAAGACCGGGTTCAAATCCGAGCGGCGCGCACCAATTACTTTTCTAAGTTATGTGCGTTTTAATGTGAAACGAAGCGCGCATAGCCCCGCTGGTAGTGTAAATCGAAAGCAACCTCACTGTTAAGCAACGTCGGGCGCGGCCGGTACTCGGATGGGTGACCGCTAGTGGCAAATTTCATGCGCGCTTCCGTGCTT
>DWQL01001362.1:0-11601 GCA_018231265.1 Noctuana haematospila
GACGAACATGAAATAGTCTTGCATATCTTCAGTAAAGCAGCAAAAACTACTACTACTATACCTGTATCTATTTATTCTCCATTATTTCGTGATTTTCTATATTCAATGATAGCAATAATTTGTAAGTTCATTTACTTTTATTGCAAATTGGCTTTTAAGGATAAAGCCATTATTGTCAACATCACGCAATGTGTTTTCTCTTCTAGTGCTAAAAGATGTAAACATCTCTACAAAAAATGTTTGTATACAGATTTTTGTTTTCTATTTCATCAAATTGATCCTCTTTTGCTAGAATAATAAGTAAAGTGGAAAAAAAATAAAAAAGTTTCGGCGTACTTTTAAAGAAATATTATAAGAACACAAAAAACTCGACTGTTTACTAAAAGTAATTATTTAAAGAGAGAAAAACGAAAAGTATACTGTTTATAATAATATATTACTGTACCTTAGTATAATAGAAAATAAATATTATAGAATGCTGCACGCGGTCACTAATATAGTTCTTTAATTTTTGTTTGTCCTCGCAGCAGGACTTTAAAATATTCAGTTTCTATTTTAAAATAAGTACTCCTTGTATTCTTATTTTACTCGTATTTAATTATTGTTGAGCAGTCGGGTTTTTTGTTACTTTAATGATTTGTTTTATTTCGAACAAGTTTTATTATGATGAATAGAAAATTTTGACTTTGCCCATGTATAAATAAATCCATCAAGCCATTTAAGACGATTAAATATTTGGTTCAAGCTCTATAAAACACTATTTACATGCACGTACATAAAAAAATTATTCTCCTTTTGCCACAGGTAATAAATATCTATCCGCGAAAGAATATTTGGAATTGAATCTCTCTTCAGAACATTAAGCAAACAAACGACTCATACATAATTATAATACTTACAAGGTAGTTCAGACACCATTTAATACTAAGATTAATGCTCTACGGGTTCGGGTCGTCATGTTTACTCAAGCATGAACAAATATTTAGAATCATAGCGACACAATGGTAACCAAAGAATAAAACAGGCTCAACTTAAGAGCTGTTGGTTTATATGTAAATTTCCCTAAGTATAGGTACGTTTGATACCATTAGCCTAAAGGGTTTTTTGTGGAAAACTCTGTAGAATATATATCTATTCATTGGGCATCATAATGTGAATAAAGAGTCCTGAGTCCCAACTCTATTTTTACGTACCACCTTTATTGTCAAAGATTTATTTTTCCTTTGATCCGATTTTGTTACTTTTTCGTCCTTCATCTTGTCTAGAAATCCCACTTCTCAATACTATCCTAATCCTAATTTTACTGTAGGTACCGTTCAATTTGAATAAAAATAAAACCAATTATAATCATCTCCTAAGAATATTCAAATAAGAATTTCTACTAGGTAATATTTTATTAATGAAAATTTTATTAAGTCCATTATCTTTTTTAATGTGTATTGGCTGAGTCGCTATATACATAAGGACTAAGAACGAAACAAAAATAAGCAATCTCTGTTAGCTACACCTCCTCAACGGAAAGTTTACGGCAATGAATTACCTTCTATGGTAATTAATAAGTTTTATTAGGATCATTTCGTTATACATCTAAACATTAGATATAAGTAAATTGGCCGGAACATCCAGAAGGACAAACCACGAATAAAGGTAAAACTGATCCTCATCTACCGTTCCCGAAGGTAAATGAGGATGTGGTACGGTCAGATAGATAAAGGTTAGTGGTTGGAAATAGAATGTAATACCTAATATTAATTGAACTTACTTAGTTACTTACTAAGTGCGTAAAATAAACATAGAGATATATTTATTCTCAAAAGAATACAATGCAATTTAATTAAATGAATGATGTACCTAACTATAGTTTATCTGAACATTACTAACTTACCTACTGTAAATTCAAGGATAAATAATGACATTATCAAATCTGAGATAAATTGAATATTGATTGCAATCATTTGCTGTGTTCCGCTTTGTATAGATGATATTTATTTAAGAAAAACGTTACTGTAATAAAAATGCTAATAAGTCCTCATTTTACTTAAATTAAACTAAACTTTTTGTTAGTGAAATGAAAACATCCTATTATTATTTGGATTCCGGCAATCCGGCAAAGTATCGGAACAATTCGTAAGTAAAATGGGGCACACAATTGCATTCCGTAGCTTATGTGTCTAAGAAAAAACAAATTCACTTACGAAATTCAATTTTGTTACTGTTATATAGGTCCAACTTTAGAAGGATTACCTAGCTTTCGTTTTAGTAAGGTCACGACTTACTTTGACTGTCTGACTTACTCGTCTTTTATAAATAAGCCATCGGATCAGGATAAGATCACATCTCTACTCAAATCTAACTAGTCTATTTTCTGCTAGTTACGTTATATTTTATATAGGTAGTATAAATGCCGCAATAATTTGATCATGATTCAAAGTTTATTTTAAAGTAAAAATTGCTCCAATTTATTTCTTTACACTCTCTTAGTACAAGAGTTGAAAGAATGAGACCTAGTTAAAACATTTTGTATCTACTCGTACTATTAAAATGGTAAGAACTTTTAATGTAATATTGATAGCAATTTAAATAAAATCACTTAAAAATAGCAATCAATTTATGATTAATTTATTGAACAGATCGTGAAATAATAATCAAACTGCCTTGTTTAAAATTTTTTATAATATGTTATTTAATGAATGAATATCAGTTCGTTAGGAAGCAAGTACTAACGTGCCTACCTAATTAATAATCACAACCTGTATTTTAAAAATAGTCGAATATCAAATACGTATTTAGAGAAAACTAGTGGATATGCATCACTTTCACTTAAACTCCAAATGTAATTTGAAATTATGATTTAGGTAAATAGATGGTATGATAATACCGAAAAAGAGATATTTTTTATAATAGGTAGGTAGGTAGAAATCTTCTTCCTTAACTACATTTCAGTAAGTCACGACATGTAGTTGATGTAGTTAAAGAAGTTTGCCGTTTAAAGTTTGTAACATTACACTAATTCCACAATGCTTACGTTATCGATATCATTCGATAAACAAAAGCTCTTTCGATATTGAATATTTCCGAAATCAGGAAATGTCTGTTAACAATGTATTGAACAAAACAATACAGATTATAATGTATATGGTGAACAGAATTCTGTACATTCGCCGCGTCATGATTTTAATCATTCTGGTTGTCAAATATTGCTTTCAAATCTTTGTACAACGTTCTTTAACATTTATTTTCAAAACACAATATCGATTATTTGGTTTCATAACTATTTACTTTGACTAAGTTTTGAAAAATTTGCAATTTTATGGCTTATCATGCCTCAACAATAGTGAGTATAAAATTTTCTTTGTTGTAATATGTACATTGTACAAAGAAATATTGTATCTCAGTCAAGAATTCCATATAAGTATCTACAATAAAGTGTGTGAAACCGAGCTTTTATATCCATTCTTTTCATGACTTTACAAGTACATATATATTTTTAAATGATTCTTTTTTTCTAGAGGAATAATTAATTTATGTACAACAAAATCTACGTTCTTTAAGTTCTTAAGTCAAGTCGTATTTGGACTTGAACTTTCGAACCAATTTAATTTATTATAACCACGTCAGAAGAACATGACTGGTCTAAATTAGGAACGCAATTCTGAGATTTTGGAAATTGTGATATGTACCTATTATTGTTTAAATATTTGTATGATAGTTGTCTTATTTTGTGTATGATGTCGTTCCTAACATAACTATTTTACATACATACCTTGATAGGGATATAGTAAACTTATTTAAATAGTAACATCTGTGTTTATCTACTACAACAATTACAATATAATACATTTTTTTTCGTTTGAGCTTAAATATAAATGTCCTCCAGCTGATACTGGGTGATGGTGAAAAAGTGAGGTAGGTTTGAAGTGAAACAAAAAGAAGTAGATACAATATTTATAAATCTACTTTACTGAACAATCAGATACAGATATTGCGTGATCTGGACCAGGATCATAACAGTTCTCATACGTGCTATCGAATATGAAATCGTCATAAAATTACCATATTATTCTACAGGGTAGTTACAACACATGAGTTATGATGTTGTGCTTACGTTGTCAGCGTGGTCGTGTTATTTTTACTGGGGTTACACAACGTAATAACGCTGCTTGACTTTTTATAGGCTCAGCAAATTGTTTTATCGCAGTTGTAAAAACGTACCGGATGCACAAAAATCGCCGCAAATCTAAAATAGTCTTATGTTGTTATAGTTGTTGATGAAGTCGCCTTGATAGTCAAAATATTTGTAAGTTTTTTTTTGTTGAGAATGAGTTGATAAAACGCCTTGTGAAAAAAACTGTTAAAAACTCTTATGCAGTTTTAGAGCTAAATTAGGATAGATATAGTTTTTTAAAAAATTGGGGACATTGTTAATAATTTTGTTATTTATATCTCATTTTTGCCATATAATGGCACATAAAATAGATGGAATCATAGTATAAATTATGGTATATAAAATTTGAGTATGAGAAGTTTCTCATACGTGTGTTTCGTCTGGGGAAATGTAGATGCCGGAATAGTTGAGTTAAAGGCTCGTACTCATGCACCATAAAAAAATCTCTAGTTCTGCTGGAGGAAACTACTGTTAATAATATATCCATAAAAACCAATCTAATTACATACCGAACATGCTGTAACAGTTCTTGAAAAATTCAGGCGCTAGTGCACTGACGAGGCCTAAAAGTCCTTGCGGGACCTCAGTGGAAAGGAACAGACCCAGGACCGCTAGTAGCATCCGCGTCGTCCGATCAGTCCGGCTGGACCGTCTTGCGTAGTTCTCTTCTGCCAAACACTGCTTCTCCGCCTAGCAAACATTGCAAAACAATTTTCAAATTAAAATCAAATCAGTTTATTTGCAGGATAAAGTGATACAGAAAATTGTTAATACTATCCAGGGGCTCACTCGACATAAAAATAGTTTTTCAAAACTGTCAAAACTCGTGATGTTTTCTAAAAATAACTATAAGTAGCTTACCACTATACTGATGTAATAGATGTTACCATGAACAATTCGATTAAAATGATTTAAATGATAAAAATGATTTAAATTAATTTTGAAGGGTTTTTGAAGGTATGATTAGTGATTGAGCAAAAGTTCGTTTTCGATTTTGGCCTTTTGTGGCCAATTTGAGGCTTTTGAAACTTGCGTGTTCAAGTGTTCTCCAACGATCTCGAAAGAAACTTGATCGGAGTGATGGCCTGTGACCAAAACTATTACTCTTATACTTACGCGAACTTTATAGGGCATAAAAAACTAATGGACCATGGAGGGAAAACATTTATTTATTTCATTTAAATATTTATGAAGTCATGGAAATAAAAAGGGAAAACTTAAGTAAATCTATACAAAGGTACTGCTTATCCGTAAGAGAATTTTATTCCAGGACGGAAAGAACAATTTAAAGTATATAAGATACCAAATAATACTAAAAGAAGATACATTCCTTTATTTTTTAAAACAACGAGCAGTAACATTGTTTTTAACTAAGTTTAGGTACCGTAGCCGTGAATCTACCGACCAAAAATGTAATAAAATAAAGTCACTAATTTACCGAGTCAACCGATAGGGTTATTTATTTTAAGGGTAAAATCTCTCAAACAGACATTGCACGTTAAAATTGAAGCACTCCTTCAGTATTTAACAGACTATCTCTCAATGGTCCGTCCATTTTTTGCATCTCATTTCCAACGACCTTCACACCCTGTGAACACTTTTACTTAGTGTCAATCGTAAAGCGTTATCAATTTACGAGTCTGTTCGCATCCACAAATAAAATTATTCTAGTAATAAACTGCTATTCTTCATTAAAGGATCTCTTTAATAGAACACGAAACAACGAAGCTGCATTAAGCTACAGTAGATAAGTAGATATATATGTAAAGAGTTGCCAGCTGTCTGATTTTTCCCGGACAACTCCGACGTGGACAAATTCACATAAATAAAAAAAATACGTACGGACTGTATCTGAAACAAGCATATTATTAACACGTTCTTATTAGATTCACCTGAATTTATGTAACTGAATTTGAACGTAAATTTTAACTACTTTGAGTCGTCAGATTTATTTGAAAAGTTATCGTTTATTAAGGACCGATGACAATACAGAAATGACAGGTGAGCTGATGGTGAAGTGAGGAGGACATTGACATCAGATGTTAGTAATCGTTCATTCGTTAAAAGTTATAGTTAATAGTTATCCCTATGGATCATGTGTGAAAATCATTGATGAATAGACGTCAAATCGATATGTAGGTAAACGAAAACCTAATTTTATTTATTGATTCTAATCTGTTTACATATTATTACTGGGAATATTACTTATTCAGTACTGCTTTTATATTGCGTTGTTTGTAAAAGGGAATGTCCTAAGTTTTTCAATTTGGAATTGGCAACGTTAAGTTACATTGCCCTTAATCCTGTTGCTACAAGACAGATTAAGGGACTTAGGTACAACCGCCCGTGGCGTCGTTCGGATTACATTGAGGTGAAGTAAAATGGGGAAGTAAAGTAACTTATGAAACGTTTCCTAAAATGGCACTCTATGTAAGTAATTGCGACTTGTCACAAACTTGTCTGCTTGTTTGCTTAAGTTTCAGGCGGTCATTTAATAGGTTCTCAAATTTAAAAAACTATTTGGTGATTTATTGGTAGAGTGGATAACTGGATAGCAAGCTAACTCACAGCAGGACTAACTTAAGCAACCTTGGGCGCTGTCGGTATTTGAATGGGTGACCGCTGCTAGTGGCTAATTTCATGTAGGTACAATCACTATAACATGTCAATTTACACAAAAAATCTTATAGCTACATCCAAAATAAAAGCAGATGAAGCAGCGCCCAATAGTCATTTAGAAATTACAGTTAAAACAATTTTTAATTGTCTTTAACATGAACATAATTATTATTATTGAGGTTATGTAGGAACTCTTTTTCATAAAGACTTGGCCGTACGTTATGAATTATTTCGACGAAATTTGCTAAACATCAGCCTGCGGCGGTTTAAATAAAATTCAACGAGCTCAGCTCACATTAATTATTTTATTTTTACTTTTTCTTTAGGTGGTTTATTTTCTTGGATAGAAAGATATTTTCTTTCATGATTTGTTAATTTTAATATTAAAATTTAAGCTATTTTATGAAAATATGTTTCTTTATCGAAATTTATAAAGGCTATTTGATGATAAGTAAACAGTGCAATATTTTCACATAAGCAATAATACCGTTAAACTCCACCAAGTTTGCAGGACGAGGAGGAAGTTTGAAGAATTGAATGAGGAGTAGGTGACTTTGAAAATTAAGGATACGTACAATCGTACACCCATGGGACACTAAGTCCATCCATGAGACACTCAGTCAAACGTCAAGTTTCGCTTAGTCAAGAAACTACTAGTAAGTATTTAAAATATGTAAAAGTATTTAATCTAAGTAATTACCTTAAGAGTATATAATATGGTCTCCGAATTAGTCACTACCTTTACACAAGAAATTCGTACGTCATCCTAGTACGGACAGAAGTAAAATTTTTTAAATTTATTTTTTATAATTTGGCCAAAAACTTTTAAGCTCTCGTTACGTTTTTCAACATACCTACTCTTCTTATCCTTCAAATAGATATCATACACAGTCGTCTTTAATTCGGATCTTCTACTAGTAGGTAAGTACTGCAATTCTCCAATCTTTTCGAGTTCAATTCAATTTAGTATATGGCTGTCACAACCTATTGTACGTCAATTTGGCCCGGGCTGTCCGACACCACGTGTGGGGATCAGCGGACGACAAATATTATTAGATTGATTTGTTATTGAGCATCGGTACTCAGTCTGTGCTGAATCAACGTTTTGTTGAAGTAAACAAGTAGAATAGATTCCATTCGTAGACGGTTTTTAAATAAAACTTTAATAGCAATAATAACTTCAACACAGAATTGTTGAAAGCGTTGCAATGAATAAGCCAGGCTGTCACATTTCCATATCTTGAAAAGGGCCTACTGAGCCGATTTGATGAAACAATGTTCAAATTCCAATAAATACTGCCAAAGCCAAATAATAATTACCTACACAACGTATCGAATTGATAATCTCCTTTTTCGAATTTGGTTAGCAAAGGTCTCTAAAATAGAACTCAGTTTTCATTAATAATGGTCGAATTTCTACTTATGTACGACCTCTAGTTTACATAAATCTATTTGAAGTTCTCCGGACCTACTATTTGGGACGGATGTGATAAAATATGTTTGCGAGTTTCTTGTGTATATGTTTATACTGTATGTTTTATATTTAACTTAAACTATTTCAATCAAAACAGCTTTAAAAGATAAACCACTAACACACATGGCTCTAGGCTCTAGTAAGGTTAGGATTCCGCCGCTGGCATCGACCCTTCGTCGATTTTCTTTGGGCGTAGGTAATTTCGCAAATTAAACAATGTACGTACCTATCCATTTGAAGTGAATAAGCTCTGGTATTACGTTACATCGAACTAATTATATTAATGATCGCTTAATTAATCTTGAATAAGATTTAATATGTTTGTTTGATACTTTATCAAGCAAAGCGAAATATTTATACTCGCCTCGTTCGGCCCAATCGTCGATCGCTTAAGCAGCTTTTGTCTTCTCCTCTCCGTTGTCGTCAATTTAGATATTAAACACGTACTTAGTATGGATAATGCTATGCTTGGAACAAGTTTTAATATGACACTGTAAATCCACATTATTGCTGTCACTAACTCCTTGTTTTTTGACATTTCTAAAAGGTAAACGGTCCGATTTTGCGGCAATGAAAGGTCCTCGGCAAACTCGGAGTTATTGTGGGGCGTCACTTCACTAGGGACTATATTCATGGCGAAATAAATAGGAAGGCATAAAAAGGGACAGATCACGTAAGCGCTCACAATGGCGAAGGTCGTGTTCCGTTTGCTGCACCACGTTCTATTCCTCTGCGGGAATGCAATTGCTATATACCTCCACACTGCTAACGTGACCGCTAGCCAGATTGAAATAGTGTGGAAGGTTTGACTAAAGATGGAATGGAAGTAGACGAAAACAGTCCACGCATACGTATTTTTGTTAACTTGTGGACTAATTTTAATATTCATATGTAGAACGTATGGTATATACTCTAACATAACAAAGACGTCTGCAACGGCCAGTCCGGTAAGTATTGAGTTTGTGGGGCTGGCCATCTCCCGTCGGCTTAGTACTGCAATGTTTATAGCATTGGTTGCGGATCCAACGATACATATTACAATGGCAATATATCCGTGCAAGCGACTATAAGCTTTATTGAAGTTTGTAGCTCCAGGTATGCAGTATAAGTCTGTTGTGTTTGCCATTCTCGCTTTCTGTGAGTGGAGGAATACTTTGTCATGGATGGTTACAAAGTATCGGGGATTCTAATTCTTTGTATCCTATAAACTCTTCCATTGTCGTTTTTTAATCTGTAACAAAAACAAAAGCCCGTTAATAGAATTTATCTGGGGATAATCAGAGTAAGTACCTATTAATAAATATTCGTCTCGAATTTTCTAATTATTTTTACGTTTCGTTAAGAATCGTTCGATCGTTATTAATCCTATTCTGCCGTCTACAATCATCTTATAATAGCATCAAGGTCTTTGGACGCGGAATCGTCTATTACGCGACGAAATCTGTATTCAATCTGAATTCATATTTGATGAATAGACAGGGTCACATGTGTTCGTCCATAACTTGGTTCCGTATAGTAGGTAAGTAATTGTATAATGTAGTACTCGTATTTAACTAATATGTTAAACATACCCCACTATACATTTTAGCACTCTTAAAAGATAGTGCAAATGACCTTTTATACAGACAAAAAAGTATTAAACTGTTTTGGTCACACAAATTATATGAGAATACCTCGGGGAATTGTGAGGTGTACAATACAGTGTACTTAAAGCTAATAAATAATTAATGGAGCTCACATGTTAATTACTACGCTACTGCGATCTAGAGCAATATTGGTAGAACGTAAAGCATGTTACAGTATTAACTTAACTTGATAAATTAAAATTAACTCGCTATTGCGAGTTTCCTCTCAGAAATGACAACGATTTAGGACAAAGTCAATCACGGTATTCCCGTCTACCGTACTCTTAGCTCTTTTCATATTTAAGACGATATTTTGTTTTCAGTAATGATACACCAATGGTAGTTTTATTATAATTAAATTATAAACGAGGCTATTATTTATTAGGGCCGGAGTAAGCGGAGGTCATTGACTCGTTTATTTTATTTTTATGATACCGACAACAAATTGTTTATTATTATTTTTGACATTACTTTATGTAACGTAAAAATATATCTAACATTTTACGAAAAGTAATATCGTCTTTAATTTATACAATTCCAGCAAGCGTAACAGATGTCTGATGATTGATTATTGAATAATTAGGTGATAAAATTTACTTTCGTAGAAATTTCTACTGTCCTGTCCACCCTTTATGTTCAGTTGTTATAAATATCAGGTTCGAAATAATTTTGAAATCATCTTATTAATTTACTGATATTTTATTTGTACAAATTGCTTAAATGTTGCCTACGTGAATACCAATGCACTTATAGAAATAGAAAAACATTAAACTAATCAAACAAATGGAAAATGCAAACAAGAAAATACAAGTTCTTGCTTTTAAAAAAATTGTATAGGGAATTGAAGTTTAATATTTTGTGGACATTGTATGAGAAAAAAAGAAGTCATTAGGTACCTATTACAACCAGACTGACACATACCTACTATCATACAAGGTTCAGTGAGCAACAGCAGATAGATGCCTTCCAAGCACTTTTTGCCATCAATCTACTCGTAACTTCCGTTTGCACTTTCTTAATTTTCT
The DNA here is from genome assembly GCA_018231265.1 of Noctuana haematospila. Classification (NCBI taxonomy): domain Eukaryota; kingdom Metazoa; phylum Arthropoda; class Insecta; order Lepidoptera; family Hesperiidae; genus Noctuana; species Noctuana haematospila. The sequence continues at coordinate 10,909 of DWQL01001362.1, forward strand.
TTATGCGTTATTTTGTAAGGATAAAGGGTTTGGCCGCAGGCACCCCTTGCACACTTTAGTACGTTTAATGACCATAATACTGGTAGTATTTAATGTTAAACGGATTTACGCTAGCAAGCTTTCGTACAAAGACGCACGGAGAACTCGTCTTACCAAATCTGCAAGTCGCTTTGTCAAACTTACGTGCATGACTGCGCATGAGAATTTGTCATTAATCTAATTTCGATTTAAGACCATTATCTGCGAAGCGTGTGCTTGCTTTAATTTATTATTCCTCTATCACATGTTAGTTGGAAGGTACATTACATATATCCACCAACTTCGTTCGAAGGTAGTACCTTAAATGATTTTACGAACCCACCTACTATGATTAAGTTTGTAGGTAATATGATTCTACGTAGGTAGGTAGGTGCTAAGTTCTTTGCAGTCCGTACTTAGGATGTGTGAAATAAAAAAGAATAGAAAGGTTAAAAAACAGATTAAAGAAATATACAACGTATAATCCCGTCTATATCTACCTATATATAAAAATGAATGTTAGTCTGTATGTCGTCGATGAACTCAAAAACTACTGGACCGATTATTATGAAAATTGTTTTTTTCCACGGTTTGTATGATATGCTCATTGATGCCACTCGCCACCAGGTGGCGCTGCAGAGTAGCAACTTCTGCCCCGTTCAACCGATTGTCATG
>DWQL01001363.1:0-11600 GCA_018231265.1 Noctuana haematospila
ATCCTAGTGTGGGGCTGTGAGTGTGAAGCGTTATTTACTATACATGCTGTAAATCCAGTCGTGCGTTAGAGCTGACACACACAAAGACATTATTTTGTGTTCATTAATTTTGATTGTAATAGCTCAATCTACGAGCATATCCACGTCGTTAAAAATTACACACGATTTACGAACATAACAAAAACACTATTTTCTACAACAATCACGGCAGAAAGATAGCGAATCATAATTTCGCTCATTTTATACTCGTCAGCGCGCTTCCCGACTCCGACATCATAACGACAATGATATAGTTGGGTGAGCAAAGTGTGCTTTAATTTTGACTTTGATTCGTTTATATTCTGTGGTTACGTATAAGTTATATAAGTATATATACGAGGACGCTGTGGTAGGTAAATAGTAATATGTACTCTTTGAGATTACTTTTAATATCTCATGATAGATGTGTGTGTATTGCAAATTCAAAGGCGGATCCATAAGTGGGTAGGGGTCACGGGGTCATGTCTTGCCCCCCCCTCCACCCCTTTGGCCAAGGGCCTAGGTGGATCACTAATTAAAATTATTAAACAAAATGTTTTTATATATTTTTTGTCAATTTTATTTAAGTACTGTCAATATTTAATTGACCTGGAATACCACGACTATGTAACCCCCCTGGCGCCAAAGCTGGATTCACCCTTGATTATACATTCTTTCGCAAATCAAAGAGCAAATCTTTTCGTGATCTGGTTGAAACTATGGGGTCCTATCGACCGCGGGGGCCTGGGCACGTGCCCAAAATGTCCAGTGGGAACGAGCACCTGCCCATACGTTACACGCCGTGTCACCAGTCAACACCAGATAGTCACCTGCTAAATCGTGACAAAAACAAATTGATCGTGCTAGCTCCCTTACCAGTTTCAATCGTCATCACGATATCGCTCGCTTGCCATCAATATTCGATTATAGTAGGACGCTTATCGCCACGAGCCGGTTTCACTTCGCATATTACGTGTAGTTGAGATAAAAACGATTTCTCGTCCGACCGTCTAATAATATGGCCACCTCAGATCGCGTGCCTCGGCTATTATTGTACTTGTGCGATGCGGCTTGCGGCTGTGGCTTCTTGATGCGGACGAGGGTCCAGGATTTTGTTCAGGAAGAGGCAATCAATAGTCAGAAGGCACACACTTATGGGTGCTAAGCGTTTGAGCTAGACATGGTGAGTCTGTGAATGTCGACAGTTGGCAATCTTAGCTGATGTTATCTAATTTTTTTGTAAGCAAGGAGCGCCGCTTAAGTCATACCCCGGAGTGTAAGGCATTATTTTGTTTTATTTTTAACTAGTTTATGATCGCGACTTCGTTCACATGGATTCCATAATTAAATAGACCAAGAAATCACGTTTCCTTACAATCTTTGTTCCCTTAGGGATAGAATATCGGAAAATCCTTTCTTATCGGATGCCTACGTCATACAAAGAGCACACCCGCCAAGTTTCAGGTCTTTACGATCAGCGGTTTAGGCTGTGCGTTGATTCGTCAGTCAGTCAATCAGGACAAAGCATTTAATATATATAGATGTGGAAAAAGTCGCAACAGCCTCATATATAAGCCGCAAGCCGCGTGCCGCGATCATTACGTACCTACATAGGTACTTATTTATTTGTCGGTGCATCGGAATGCGTGCGAGATGCATTATATCTGGTGGTAATCAAGCAATTTCCTCTGCATCCGCAGGAATCATCAGGATTAAGGGCCATTGTGGAACGCAAGCCCTGTCATAGATTGGTTTTAGATGAACCACATAACACACAGATGATCTAACAGTTGCCATGCCAGTATAAGATTGAAGTTAAATTCCTTACTAAAAGTATGTGTGTTGCATTCTTAATACATCAATTTAGTTTAAGTATTCTATTTTATTGTAAATTTTGTTTGTTAGTAAATTAATTAAACTATTTTATTCACTTATCTAAAATATTGAGTTATAGGTATATATGAGTTTCCCTCTGAATAAAAATTAATTATATTATACAGAAATCTAAACGTCAGGCGCCAGCATACTTAAACTTATAACTACATAATTATATGCTATTGTAATATAGTATTTTGTTAGAGGATATTGTTATTGATTGTCGTTGTTGATAGAAAGACTAAATACCTATAATAAATTCTTATTGACAACCGTCTTATTTATTGTGTAAAATAACTTATTAAGTAACCTCTTAATTTATTGCACAAAATATCTTATTAATTGCGTTAAACATCTTATTTATTGCGTGAAATGTGTCAAATACTTCCATTCCACTTGCAGGAAATAAAATTCCTCTATGAAATAGATGTATACAATATGTCTCTATCTAACATGTAAGGAACTTAACTGTTCAATAAGATGTTAATTGAAACATTCCAGCACTAATAACCCAGTGAATTCAGTACACACAGACCTTTGTCTATTCGCTATTGATGACTGGACAAGGGCCCTTTGTAGCCCTGCGCCTTGGATCATGTCTCTACGGCTGAGTTGCAGAGGAAATAACTTCATTATCACCCTTAGGTACCTACAAAGAAGTGAAAACATTTTTTGCTTATAGGTAATCTAATTTACTGAACTTATGTAAAGGAAAATGCTGAGCTGGTATCTAATTGCCTTAAGAAGACCATAAGTTACATTAAAATTATTTAATACTTCACAGCGCACCGAGATTTTCACATCAAATATAAATAAGTATTCTGATGGATTTATTAAATTGTGTTAAATAAAAAGTATTTTCGGTTCATAAGGTCAATGTATCCTTAGATATCTAGAATTTAGTATACAGGCGTACGAATTCAAAAATTTGTTTCTTTTAAATTGTAACGAGTACATTTTATTTCTATTAAATCAAATATAATACGTAGATTGTTGGTCGCCTTATTACCTAATGCAATTCCATAATAATTATAAAATGATAAGATAAACGATTTTTCAAAAAATAAAGTACCTACTAATCAAACAGTTAAGAACGTCACCATCTCCCCACTTTCACGGGAAATATATCAAGTAATTCATTTCTATTAAACAATACGTCTGGAACTCAAAGGCATATTTACGGAGATAGCTACAGTTCCACTTATTCCACAAATGACAGATTTTGAGTGCAACGACGTGGAAAACTCGATTATTACCTCCATACGCAGTTCGTTCTGGCGCGACGTCATGGTGCGTGGTCTTAGTGTGCCAACTTCGATAATGGAGAGTATGGTATCATGGTCAGAAAGCCAGACAAGGTACATACCATTTGACAACTTTGACAACAACTACCTTAACATACTTTATTGAAACAAATAAATAAATGATACAGATGGCGGACTTAATGCTAACTAGCAGTCTCTACCAGCCTTGGAAATGCAGTGAAAATTTAAGTTAAAATAATAACAATAAATTTAATTTCTATAAACTATAAACCGCCGCCTTTTTTCTCGCGGCCTACCTTAGCCAAAAGGGCGCCTAAAGCCGATGTACCGTATTATTTGACGTCAATCCACCTTGTGATGAATAAAAATTTTTGACTTTGTGACCAACTATTATCATACATTCGTTAAATATACCTTAAGATACATTTAATTTCTATTTGAAAGTTTCCCAGTCACCGTTTTTCAAAACAAATTGATTGCTTTAAGGTAGTAAAGGTTGTGCCAATGGTATTACCGTGTTAGCAGAACCTACCTTTTACCGCTAGTACCTACTTCTTTAGATAGATATTTGATTTTTAATTAAGACGCTTGCTCCGGTCAACAGCTTTTTTTCTATTAGTAACACAATGTTTTCACGCTGTTCAATTTAAAAGCAATTTCCTATGTCCCCCACGATTCATTCATCCGTCCGTTGATTGGTGCCCGCGAATGTATCGCTCGTTCACTTCCCGGTTGATGCACGAATGACTTCGAACAATATGAGGATGAGGATGCAATAGGATGAGGAGTGGCATTGTGGAAGACAATGGGTGCCGCGGTTCATTGCTTGTAGGCTTCGGATCAATGATTTGATTTCTGTTAGACTTAGCTAGAGTCCAACAAAGAGGAGGTTCTCAATTTGACTGTTTTTTTTGTGTTTATTACCTCATAACTTTCGACTGGGTGTACGGATTTTGATGATTATTCTTTTATTTGAAAGCTGATGCTTCCCGTTTACTCCCATTGGGCCAGTTTGGGCCAGTTCTGACAACGACATCCATAAGAAAACCATATTATAAGTCTTGAATTTAAGTAACGCGTGTTAAAATTATTTCGTGTCGTGTTACTTTTATTTTATTTATTTTCGTTATATCCTAAATGAGTATTGTTCGTTTAAAAAGTTCTGTGGTAACAAAAATAAAAGAACACAGTCGCATTGAGAACCTCCTAATTTTTTTTAAGTCGGTTAAAAAGATCGCTTGTTAAAGAATCCGAAGTCAAACTAAAATAAGTACCTATTAGAGAGTTTATTGTCATCTACAGATCTTCTCTACGATAGAGAATGTTCAGGAGAAAGTAACGTGCTTCTCGTTAAGAATGCGTCTTATCTCGCATTAAAATTCTCTTTCACACTCTCACACGATCAATTCAGATTAACGTTTCAATGCTGTGCGTTGAAAGTGATACCACTCTCGTTAGAGGAAGCCGGGGTGTGCGTGTCACGGGTGGTTTGCGTAAAACAAACGGGAGGATGTGGGGGACAATGGATGTCGCTTCCATTGTGAGTGTTTGTTAGGCGTGTGTTAATCGTATTAGATTTCATTGTTTACCGTGCTTACTTGTATTTTTGACTATTTTTTTGTATTTTTTTTTATGACATGAAGTAGCAAACGAGCATGCAGGCCACCTAGTGTTAGTGGTACATCCAACCTCAAGCAGGCTCGTGCCCTGCCTGAGGTCGCATGTAGTTGCGCTGCTACCCCGGAAATTTTAATGATGATTTCTGTTCTTAGCCTGGGGATATTTATCAGCTAATTGCCTAGTATGTGTCCATGGCACCCACAAATCGTTATTTATTTATTTATAATGTAATAAAACAGCTCCTGTTCACTTACTAAATATCTGACACTATTCCGGCAACAGCAATAAGGGAACGGAGCGAAAATTGCAATACGTCAATTTCATAACAATACCTTGGATTAGTCAAAATTGTTAATTAATTGTAAGCTAAGACTGTAAGATATTTACATACACTTCATGAAAGTCAAAAATACATATCAATCACTGTCATAATCAGCCCAGATATGACATAAAATTTAAGGTCAAAATGTCATGTATATATAAACTTACAGTTTTGTTTTATTGTAAAATTGCAACGTTCAACTTTAAGCCGGATACAGGATTTGGGGACGGATAATCGGCTTGCATCCGTGCCGGGCCGGACGAAATTTAGTGTAGGGATAACAGCACAAGGAACGTCGAATAGCGGTACTTATTTATTAAAAGTCTATTGTACCTAAAATAATATATTGGTATAAAAGGCGGAATTAACGCTACGTGCATTCTCTACTAAAACAAATGAGTCATATCACTACCCCGCGGTAGTGTACCCAAAATACTGGCAGCATTACCTCGCTGTATAGTCAAACCTATTAGCTGGCTATTAACAGACGAGAAGACCATTCTCTATAGAATTGCCTTGCCTCTAGACTTCACTCGACAGCACTCGACAGTAAACGGCACAATTATTCGTACATTCATACGATTCAGCTAATCGATCAGCTAAGCGCTACACGAGTATGCGCCGTTTTATTCCGTCATTTCTGCAAAAGACGCGGCCGCGCCAACGCGCAATGATGCAGTTTGAATATGAGAAGGTGCCAAGGTATCCACACATGTTGCGTCCCATACTAGCGACCTTCCCAAGCTATGAGTGGAAAAATATATTGTGTGCTACTGTCCTATAAAATTTGAGGACGAATGTCCGGTCGCTGTATCGTTATACATACATATCCTGCAAACGGAAAACAATCGTGGAAATTGTTCAATATTTGCTTCAACATTAGCTGTGCCCCGGTTTCACCCGCGTTAAGAATTACAACGTAACGCTTATAGCCTTCCTCGATAAGTAGACTATCTTACACTAAAATAATTTTTCAAATCGGTCCAGTAGTTCCTGAGATTCCAAACAATCAAACAAACAAAGTCTTCAGCTTGATATTATTAGTAGGTATAGATATGACAGTGCCATACATTTAAAAAACCTATGGACAGTACTACCTAAAGCTGTACAATGGAAATAGGAATTATTCAACTTAATTTATATTCGTATCTACCTACACGTGTTTTCAAGATACGATCGAAATTACAAATCTAACGGTTTAATGTATGGTTATCTTACTGAAAGGGTATGGTTATTTATTAAACTTATTAACATGGAATTTACATAATTTTTACTGCTTGCTTTCGTAAGGTGTGAGCATTTAGAAGTTATTATGATAGGTCATGTACGTAACATAGTTCCAAGTCTTGGAAGTTATTGTAACTTCTGAACTGCACCTGGAGAATCTACTGCCTATCTTCATAAGAAGTTTTAATTTAACATTTTATTTATAACCAGCTGTGCCCCCCGGTTTCACCCGCGTTAAGAATTGCACCGTAACGCTTGATAGCCTTTAGCCTTCCTCGATAAATGGACTATCGTACACTAAAATCATTTTTCAAATCGGTTCAGTAGTTCCTGAGATTAGCGCGTTCAAACAAACTCTTCAGCTTTATATTATTAGAACCTATAGATGTTTTCGTATCAATTCTTTATGTAGGTGTTTGATGGTTTCTCACAGTCCGTGGTGCCGGAAGTCGAGGGAGCATACAGCACCCCGCATCAGACCGTCACACCACGAGACACTCGACCGTTCACACTCGGCTAGTACTCGCTCAAGTAGGAAATCTCAGCTCGAGTAGTTACTGGTGTGTAATTTTGTAACTCTTTTTATTGCAGAATTTATAGGGGCAAAGAGGGTTTTGTTATTTGGCTTTCTGGGATGTTTTGTATAATTTTGAATGCATTTAGGTACTTTTGATAATATGATTTATCAGTCTCGTCTAAAAACGCAAATTTCGTTGATTTATGATTAATTAATACTAAAATGATCTAAAAAAGAAAAATTTACTTTTGTAAGTAAATTTTTGTACTACCTTTTCTGAATAAGTATTTATTATTTCTTTAAAAATTCGAAGACACTAGATGAAAGGCAAGTGAGTTAAGTAAACGAAAGTAAAGCTTGGACGCAAAGTACTTATTCAAGTTGACTTGAAACTAAACACATGTAAACTTACTATTTGTACAACAAACATAGCGCTATGGACATTATTAACGACAGGACTAATGATGTTTTTATGATATGATATGTGACAAAGACATGTTATTCGTGACATTTATAAGACGGCACCCCATACTACAAATCACATGAGCGTTTTATTTTCAAAATATCAAAGCCATGTGTGTACGTGGGAACAGTTTTTTAATTAATCTTCAGAGTTCCGGGTTCGAAAGTATGTATGTACAATTTTTTTCTTAAATTAATAGAAAAAGAGGGTGCAGATGGTGCTTGATAATAAGTGGTCACTGCAAGCTATGAAGATGTATTGGGATCAGGGTTGTTGCTGATGCAGGTTTTAACTATATCAGCGGATGCAGTTGCATTCAACCCTTTTTGCTGATAATCCGCGGATGCTGATCCTGATACTGATATTCGAAACAACCCTAATTGGGATCAAAAAAGTTTCTCAAGACTTTAAACATAACACATATTTATATTGTAATGCAATGTTTACACATCCGTCAATTCGATGCCGACACAGGCGGCCCCACGACCACACACTTCCGTGACGGTCGAGTATTGACCATACGAATTAATATGCTTTATTGGTCGAATTGGTCCGACCACCCGGAAACTAGTGTTACATGTGTCTAACTTTAATGTACTCGGTATAAGCTTTGAGGTATTACTTACTACCAAATCTATAAAGTCTTCATGAATATTTTTTAATTCAAAATTGTATACCATATTGTAGCGTGACGTGAAAACCTCAGAGGAAAGTTTGTAGCAAACCTATCACGTTCGCGCAAACGGTATCCGAAAATTCATAAAAATCAGTTATTTTTCTCACCCCCATCAATTATAACACATGACCCCTCACTCAAAGATCAGTCACGCCAAATACATCGGCATCCCAGGCTTGTCATATGTAAATTACGCGAGACTTCGAGAGGGATGCTGGTCACACAGACAGACAGACATGCGGGCGCTAATTCCGAATTCCGAACGGGGCTTCGATTAAGTAATGGCTCCAAATTGGACACCAATTTATCTGTTAGACGTTATTAGTGGATGCGATGAACACTTCTCCGTGTTAACTTCGTTCCCTCCATTGTTAATTGGCCCGTGAGATCCTTGTGTGGTGAAAGATCACTTGAAACATTTCTGATCCTTTTGTTAACTGCATCAAAATCAAATTGTAAGGCTTTATCGCTGTAGGCTCTGTTTTGGTAGGCCAAGTGACAAGATTTTATTCGTAATTTTTTTTCCCGGTGAAAAGGTTGACCGAAAATTTTGCTGCCCAGTTGGCGACTGAGTGATAGTAAACGAAGTGATAGTGACGGGTAAACTTGTGCATGTTTACCCATCACGTGTGCTCATTATCGGCCTAAAATTATAGTGCATACCCAATAATTACGCACTTGATTTTAAAGGAGTCTCGAGATTTTATTCGACGACATTTTTTTCTCCATTTGTCCATAATAATTATCGTGTAAGCTTAAGGTCGGATTTAATTGACTGCACTAACCGCATAACTTGCACTGTTACCTAACTCGAAGTAAATAAATGTAAGCCAATAAATAGGAATGGTCAAAATCCGTTAATAATAATAGTCAATAGTTTTCTTAAAGGGTCTTGTGTGGGAATGTCTGCAATCTTTACATTTAAAAGGTTATTTGAAGCAATTAGTTGGTTGCTTTCAAACGATCCGGAAAGTAATCGGTTAGCTATAAATCGTTTGAGAGGAAAGTTCGTGTATTGATGGCGTCGTAATTTTTAATCTGTGTTCCTAATTGCATCTTTTTATAGCTGTGCATCGTTTTATGGTGCATTAAAGGTACTTTCAGATTGAACTGATTAAATAACTGTTACAGTGTTTAATAAACTAGGTATTAAGGTGAAATTAAATTAATCTTTTTTATTGTGACATTTAATTAATGTCACATGAAATCTTATTTCGCCATATTTAACCAAAGTTACCATTCTACTATTTTAAAACCGCTATGACATGATTACAGCTTGTTAATGGTCTGGTAATTGCCACGCGTTAGAATGGCAATAAAAAATGTTAAAGGCCATGGTCCACCACGCTGGCCAAGTGCGGGCTGGTGAATTTCACGTACCTTTTGAGCACTTTGAATTAGTAACTGAAATGTCAGTGATAGTCGATTGCGGCTCCGTTAAGATACAAATGCAATAGTGTACCTACTTGAGACTCAGCCAGCATGGGCATAGGAAGGAGGGTGTTACCAGTTACCGCTTCAAAACTTGATACAACCATCATAATAATGTATTCTCCCTGTACCTCCTGGAAAATATTCCTGGAAACGCCCAAGCCAGCGAGGAACACCTTGTAGATATAAAAAGGACAGAACTCCCAACGCAGTTTTCGTTGCATTTGAGCTATATCCGTCGGTTGCATCCCGATGCGCACGCGGCGTCCCCTGCCGGCGAAAATCGTTATTATTACGATCCTCCCGCTGCGTTGCGATGAGTCCTTCGCGGTTTATATTTGACTTTTATGATGTTTGTTTTAGTACCTACTTAGATACCATTAAATTGTAGCCAACTACTAATTGTAGTTTAACTGTTTTTGCAATTAATCTTCGTTTTGTGCTAATAGTTTTGACGCATTTATAAAAGTATTTATCTACTTAAGTATATACTTATGCTTATCTGATTTATTAGGCATGTGGCAAATACTTTAAAATTCAAATAATATGATTGTTTGTGTCGTGGGTGCCATAGACACTTACAAAGACAACTACATAAACATCCAGACCGGGAACAGAGATTCTATATAAATTCATTCTGTCCCGCCAGGGATCGAACCCGGGACCCTTCGAATGACGGACCGGCATGGTTACCAATACTCCACACGGGTCATCATATTAATGAATAAATAAATAATAATAAATCATTTAATATTTTTTAGAGGTAAAAGAATTTTTTGTTTTTACAAAGACGTCATTTCAAAGTGGCAACCCTAACTGAAACCCTAATAGTGTTGCGCACGCGCCGCGGATGCAAAATGACCGCCCAACGAACCTCTTCCGCCGACAAGTGCACATACCGATACTTGACAATTACACACTACTCTACTTTTATTTATCACACTACTCTACTTTTAGCGATCACATTGTTAAGCAAATCGGGCGCGGCCGATACTCGGATGGGTCACCGCTAGTGGCAAATTTCATGCGCGCTTCCGTGCGTATCTCGGGGAGAGATCCGTCCCCCCGGCAGTGGGACATAAAAAGGGTTGAAGGCTACTTTTATTTATTTAACAGTTTGTGTAGGTACACTAATTACTAAAATAATTTAAAAATAACTAGGTTTATAAGAGATTCGTGTAGAGATGCTGTTTACTTTATTAATAAATTGAAATATATTTATTCTGTTCTCGGTCGGGGTGTTTGTCTAATAGTCTTTGTGTGTGTCCATGGTACCCATGACACTGTGAATGCTAGTATAGAGGTAGGAGTGTGAAACGTTATTTATTTATTAACAACAAAAAGAAATCCACAATCCAAATACTTTTTTGCGGTTCTTATTAAAAATCAGTTATCATAACAGTTTTTGTTCACAAACGTATGTAATTACAGTGGTGGTGGTCGACTTGGTCGTTAGCGGTAGCGATGCGAGTGCGCGGCGAGTGTGTCGTGCGTGAAGATTCACACTGCGATACTCTTTCTTTTACCGAGCCCTTTATGAATAATGCGTATGCGCACCGACCCTTTTTTTCAAGATTTATTATTAATACCTTAAAGAGTAAAATATATTTTTTTTAATTTATTTATTTTGGCGTTTTAAGCTGTAACTGGGTAGATGCGAAAACATTTAAATTGTGTGTTTAAACTTAAATCTTTTTACTGTTATCTATCATTTTGTTGACATTGTATATTTTCCTAATATAAACGAAAAAAATACAATTATATAAAAAAAAACATGCAAATTCCCTACGATTGACTGACCATTAGTCTATTTAAGATAAAAACTTCTTTGTCTAACAAAATTTGTTTAAACGAGATTACCACATCATGATTGTTTCACGTCAGCGGTGTTATCCGCGCAGTGTGCGTTGAGCTTTGACTAACGGAAGTCCCACTTATGTTATAATCGGATACCGTAAATATTTGTCGCACGCCCATCAAAATAATCGTATTGTTATTGAGAAGGAACAACGCCGACACGTTAACTGTTTCGTCCACGTTAACGCCAGTCTTCAGGAATAAAAACGTAGCATTGATTTTATCATTATTTATCAAAGTCAAATTCAAATTCAAAAATTTTTATTCATCAAAAGCTACACGTATACACTGGATGAGCGTCAAATAGCACGGTACATCGGCGTTAGGCG
>DWQL01001364.1:0-11597 GCA_018231265.1 Noctuana haematospila
GTCTCTAATGTGCTCTGGTACTAATTTAAATTTGTCAATGGTTTTTCGATGGTGTGACACTGACTTGCAACTGTCATCATGTTGCCTGTAACCTGTTTTAATAGCCCTCTGCTGGTCATGGGTTTCAAAAAGAAAAGTAAATATACTTCTAAAAAATCTAGTTCTTTGGCATTATTTATAAGAAACCCGCTCAGCGCCAACGTCATCTGTGCTAACTAACTTAAAGCACTTAGGCTTTAAGTATTAAGTTTGGTGATCCAAAATTATGCGTTACATTGTCTCATAGTCAAATAGTAAGAAAAACTACACTCGATCCTATGTTTTCAACAAAATAATATTGCAATTGTAAGTAGGTACAACCCACAAGCTTAAAAAATATAACAAAATATAAATTTCGTTCGCATATGTACCGGGATGAAATTTTTTACTTTTTACTCGAAGCTGCAATTATTACTCCAGTACTCTCCCGGATAGAGAGAATAAACAAGGGGTGCGCACCCTTATCAACTAATGACACCAGTTTAAGAATTCACGAATATTAGCACCTGAGACCCTTAAATAATATAAAAATTGCCGTTAACCCTTTGAGGGTGAAGTTAAACACGCGGTTTTGTTCGTCTTTGTAATTTTTTGATACAAATTGAATTCGTTTTTAGTTAGCTAACGTAACATACCGTTGTAATTATTTATTATGAAAAAATTATTAATAGATTATGTTTATTTAGGTACTTATTAATTATGAAATTGTAATGTAGGTATGAAAAGCATAATATATCAATGAAATAAGAGTATAGAAAATATAAATATTTTTTGGAGATTTAATCTCCAATTAAGAGCTTAAAAATTGCGAATTGTTAGTGCCTACTCGTAAAATCGGCAATTTCTGTGAATAAATTGCAAGTCTTTCTTGTTGTATTCAAAAAAATCTCATTCGCCGTTCCGCTGATGTTTTAGCATAAAGAACAAATCTTAAAAACTACGGAGACCACGGCCTCATAATCAACAGACATTAGCGCTGTACAAAGCGCCCTACTCTCAAGAACAAAGACGCTAAGACCTAGAACAATGGCCGCGAAAAACGGGAGAAAACAAAGCGAGCTCCCGAAAATTTACGTTTAAAAACAACGTAGATAGCTAAGCGGGATCCGTATCTATCCTATTTAGATATTAATCTGAACGAAAAAGCAAAAGCAATTCAAAATAGGCAACAAGCTACAGAAGGGACGGAGCGGGCTGTAATTGGCCATTTATCAAACGAAGGGGTTAGGGGCCTCCTGCCGCTCATGCCGCCCTGGTACCGCGGCCGCTCGGCTACGGCTTAGTTAAACGAAACGCACAAACAAACAATCCTATTATTTAATTGTATGTGCTTTTGAATACGCAAGGGTATTACGGAAAGCTCCCTTTTAGAATAAAAATTAAAATATAATTTTATGTTGTTGAATGTCAAATTGGTTTCGTGCGGCTGTAGAGACAATAAAGATGTAATATCATTGTTTGTTCGTAACAGAAGTGGATTTTAGAGCACTATTGAGTACGCAGAAAAGGTTTTTGAAAATTGTAGCGGGTGTCGAACTGCCGCTCGATAAATAATGTCGACATATTCAACAAAAAATCACACTCGAAATGCTACGAATACGCTAAAGCAACATAAGATAGTCAATGTTTGTAATTCGTGACTCTAATTTACGCTGGGCGAAGCGAAATGAATACGACGTGCAACATTTACGAAAATTTCGCAAAGTAATCCGTACCTAAACACACAGGTGGCGTGAGCCATGACCGGCCCGCTTGATTTCGGATAAACCTCCATAAACCTGATTAAGCCCGGTTTTAAATTCACCATTTGGGTAATGAAACTTTCTTATCAGCGCTTCTCTCGTTTTGAATTATGGCCCCGGCTTATTTAGATTAGCCCCCGACCACTACTACAACTTCTAATATCCAACTACCTACCTCCCGCGTTAATTACCTCTTGCTCAAATTACAAAATGAAGAATTAATTTTTTAAACTTCCACTGGACTAAATCGTAAATGGAGTCCGCGCGGTAAATGACTTCGACTCTATATAGACAGTCCAACACGTGTTCTGTTCTATTCGTCTAAGATATCATTGCCTGCGTTGTTTTTAATTTGTGAAATGCCTCGATCATGAATAGCATTACGTTTTGATGAATAAGTAAGCAGATAAACCGACCGAGAGTGCAATGTAAACGAAATAACAGACAACAATTTGTCACCCCAACTCACTCGGCGATTGTCAAAGGGTAAATCCGTCTCTGCCAATCCACCCGTGTATAATTTAAGCCTTTGTCTATGCTGTTGTGATCGGAAAAGTTAACTTGTAATCTCGATGGTTCCACCGCCTCGCCGCGGAGATGGAAATTTAAATTAAACGTGTATAAAATGTCTTAACAAATAATATTATTATGATAACGCAAGTGTTTCCTTTATAAGGCTTCACACGTCGTTGCTCACTTTTATCGTAATAAAATACAATATAACAGTTTTAGAGTTGATTATTAAGATTATAAAAATGAAATGCTCCAATTAAAAATAGACTTTAACTGCGCAATCTTGCATCGAGACGGTGTGTAATACAAGCTATAAACGAAAAGTTACAACTTCTCAAATGATAATTACAGTCGTTTCGACGCATCAAAATGCATATTTAGGGCCTTCGACGCGGCTTAATAATACTCGTGTAAAACCGGCATAACGAGATGGCAATAAAACAAAAACATTACATCTAACTAATGGACGCCGCCCCCATATTTTCTTAGAAGATGATAAGCGACGAGCGCCGAGATAAAAACAAAATGGCGAGCCCACGAAATGTCACGCGGTCGCATCGCTATGCAAATATACCTCTTAATTACTTTAAATATCTTTACTACGATCTCTAGTAGATCGTTTACTCGCGTTTCTTTTGAAACAATTATGTTAATAGCTAACGTCGGCCGAACGAGCGTCGTCCGAGCAATAATTTACAATTAAAGCCGGTGGGCAATGTCGCCGTTTCGTACAGACTCGTAATGGGTGCGTTCGGATTGTCACAGAGTCGGCGAGACGTCATAATCTGCGTTCGGATTTGTTTAAAGCTGGGGCTCGCGAGACGCATTCAACTTCGCCCGTAAACTCAGCTGCGTCCCGTATCCCGTATCCCGTATCGCAGTCATACGTTGTGGCATTAGACGAGACGCTCGAATTAATACAACGGGCGGCGGCACACCTGCGCCTCGCCTGTTTCTTTCGAAATTAACTCGCCGTACTTGCCAACAATGGAGCCCGGCCCCCGCCCGATAAAGTTTTGCACTGTTATTTTTTCCACCGTCTGCGGTGGCTATATTTCAAACTGTCATACTTAATCTTTTTATCAAAGTTTGTTAAACGCCGTAAGAAGTGCACCCGTCTGCGTCGCGGGCTCCTCATCTGCCCTCTAATTACGTTTCGAGTTTCTATTTGCGGAGTTTTATTATAAAATTAATAAGTTTTGCCACTCTTTAGCTGGCTGTTTCGAAACTTTAATGCTCTCTCAAGGAACCGTATGACTCTAGTAGTTAATTTTATTTAAGCTTGATATTTAGGTAGATTTAAAAAGCGTTTTTAGTTGTGCATAAATATTTAAAGTTGTTAGTGTCATCAGTTTTTTTCGCCTTTTTCCTCTCTGTGATTGATTACTTTCTTTTTGGCCATATTGTCCTAGTACCTATCATAAATTATAAATATTGTACAATGTAGTAAAAAAGTTGTTGTACTAGGCAAGTATTCTTTTTCGCTTCATCTATATTTTAAGTTTCGTTTCAACTGGAGTCTGACTTGAGTTATATTTCTAGTATGCCTTCTTAAGAATCGCAAGCCTTCTTAATTCCACTCCCGTGTTTATTTGTTACTCGGCAGTTCGCAATACCAGGCGAGCAACGGGGTCTAGGAGCGGTATAATTTATATTTAATTTAAACAAGACGACATTGGTATTCGGAATACGGGTGCGTAATTAAAATTCCCGCCATGGCCCCGCGTCGCGACAGTTTTCGCGCCAATTCCAACGCCCGGAAATTAATTGTGACAGAAAGACGCGCGGTCACATCCGCTCGCGTTCCGTTACTGCATGATTGCATTATCGCCCGCGCTGTTAATTTTACGCAATAAAAGTACCGATTCGCGTTTCGATTCTGCTTGCGTGAAATTAAATGACGTGTCAATTTACTTATTTTTTATATTTATCATGATATTTTTTAATCGAGCGGGCGGGCGATCTGTGAGAACTACGATTTCACAATCATACATTATGCATTATTGTTTGGAAATATAAAAATTCCAAATGCACCTTGATTAATTGGCGTCGATTACTTGAATTCCGTCAATCCACAAAACTGGTTGGTCGTGGTTGTAATCGAGACAAGAATCAGATTTTTCATCGCTAGAAAACGTTGTGAAACGACAAAACAATTAATATGTGTCATGCTTAACATAAAACTGCGTAAAACCTTGCGATAACATCACATGGTCATAATCCATTGCGACGGCAATATCCATTTACGTTAACGTGTCAGTAATTTCGAAATTAAAATTTGTTTTGAAAATACCACAAACTTTTATGCCGTGTAGAACCTTAAAAAATATATCTCGAAGACTGAAAAAGATCTCGTAACATCCAATTTTAAAACAAAGGTTCGCATCGCTTCGACAGTAATTGCAATAGTACCTAAGGTTGGAAACGTTGCCAACTTTTCAGACTTAACTATGTGCAAGTTTGTTCTCTTTAGTTGGCATTACTGCTCTTCTACACAGAACTTGCACGAAATGCTCTACTTCAAGTTTCCTCTGTAGACTCTACCTTTGTAGAGATTGATGCCTTTGTAGAGTTCCATTTATTTCCAAGAACATGCTTGCTTTATGTATTTAAGTTATCTTTATCTACGTCATTTTCAATCGAAACTTTGTTAGGAACAGATTCAAAAATGAATTCTTAAGTCTGTAGTTTGAAAGAGTGTTGTTGATATCTCGAAACGATTCGCTATTTTTACCTACTTACTAAAAAGGTTTTTTATGGATCTTGATCATTAATGCAATTCAGGATACGATCTGTGGTTGGTGTTACCAGGATTGTAATAAAGGAAAGTAATACTTAGGTATAAATGAATAATCTAAAATATTGACAATACAAACGATAGGATGATTAGACAATATAAACTGAATGTGACACGAACGACGCCGCCGGCACAGCTAGTCATGTTATAACTGGGTTTCCCTACGCTGTGGTGATCTGCGCCAGTATCTCAGGCTTCGCTAAGGGTCTCTAATGGCCGCGCTCCAACTGTAGCGCTTATTTACAGCCTTTGTTTCACGTATCAATACGAGTCATCTGCCGGTATGATTGCGAATCCATGGTTACTGCCCAGAAAAAGATTCAGGCGACTTGTGTCTTGTCTGGAACGAAAAATTGTGCCACAGTAGGTACACATGTGATGCATTGGCTACAGTCGATTTATTGATTAGTAAACTGCGTACAAGGTCGAATATAGAAAGAACTTATGAATATGAAGTTAATATTTTTAATCCATTTGTGTTTGCGTAACATTCTGTCTACAACAGGTGACAATTGCCATTATTTCCTTTGGCTATTGGCTTAAATTTAATATAATGATATGCAGCATTTAGAAATGATTTACGTACCCATAACATAGTAAAATGACATCCATTTCTGACATACTAACATGGGCTATAGGTTTGCACCACCCATGCTAACTACGCGAAGCTCCCTGACATCACATACCTATGTATATTCAAACAAACATGAAAAAAAAACAAACAGCAAATCTCGCCTAACATTTTTCCGTTTAATTGCCAGCTTTATAAATCGTTTGTGGACGACAATAAATCCCCGAGTCGTTTAAAAGCTTAATTGTGACATGATTGATGCTGACGACAGCGTTGTCAGTTTATCGGAACATCTCATCGGCGGGCGCGCGTCGTTCGTTCAAAAATGACGTTTTACGTGTAATTATTATAAGTAGGAACTCGAAAGCCAGAAAAACATTCGTATCATAGACACGTGTTACTGAAATGGTTCGTTCAGTTCGTTCGCAAATCGCGGACTAATTTGACAGATGCTACTCGTAATGTCAAAGTCAAACGATGCTTAACTTTTTTCTTTTTTTTCTTTTCTTTGGCTTCACGAATGTTGCGCATTTGCCATTTTTAAAAACGGAGGACAAAACGGATAGGAAAGGAGACGGGAATTTGGATAAAACAATCAGAAAAGTTAAAAATGCAAAATAAAAAACAATCAAAATATTAAAAACTCTAATAAATGCTTAACTTTGGTAGCGTCTTTGTTCTTTAGTAGATTTTTTTTATGGTCGAGCGTTCAAAACTTAGTTGCGGAGAAAATTTTGTCAATTTTATAATTATAAGACCTGAGCTTTTTTCAAAAACGTTTTATTAGTATATGTTCAGTTTTTTTTTATACAGAGAAAATGATTCGCCATGTGAATTGTGTGGTTGTATGGTGTTGTACATAGGGGTATGTTTGTACTTTGTAGTATGTACTGTATCTTTTTTAGTCATTGATGTTGTACCTACTCTAACTAAAGATATAAAAAGTACACACACATGATTGTATATTTATATGCCTTGTAGGTAATGAGTCTCTACATCGTTTAGATAAATGTAGCTTTTAAAAATCCTATAAGATAATGGTGTAGCGCAATTTTTTCTAACTGTTCTGACCTTCACCCTTCCAACCCGAGTCAATATTATACTTTTGGCATCCGAAACGGTATCCCATCGCGTTATCTGATTAAACGTCAAATAATTCTCAAGACAAATATATGACCACTATAAAGTGCTCCAAGTTAGGTACTATAATATTGCGTACTGCGAATTGTGTTAGCAATATTAAAAAATACAGCGCAATATCTATGTAAGTAAGGATATATCGATGAAATGTTGCCAATTGTATCGTATGTTACAGTGAAGTATAAATCCATTTTTTGTTACGATAATGTCTTGCCCAATCATGAGTGTTCCACTTGCTGAGTCTATTGACTTTAAAATGAAGAATAGTATAAGGAAATGTTTAAAATGGTTAGTCTGAATGTCATAAAAGTGTAGCCAATAGTTCAGAATGTATGCAGTAAAGCTTCAGCCTGATAGTGAGCACAATTGCCGACTGAAACAAGGAAATTATCAACACAACCATTTAAATACGTTATTTAACTTTTAAAGAGAATACTGACAAAGTAATAGAAAAAACAAAGAGAAATCAAATACATCGTTTATTTTACCCGCCTTTTTGAACTTCGCTAAATACAGATAAATCCGAAAACAATTTGAACTCTCGCCCGGTCGTCAATTATTTATACAGATAACATAGACGTGCGCAATGTGAAATTCAACGTCAGTTTTGGTATGGAAAGTACAGATACTTAATATTTCATAAGCGTCACTGTGCCACAGGTAGACACGCCATAAACACTATCGACTCGCCGCATCCATTAAAATAATGTATCTTTCAAAATGGCGCTGAGTTTTAAAAGATATCGGAAAGTTTGATAGGCAAAGGCAATGCTGAGAGCGTCTTCGATCACGTGTTTATCTATTTCATTCGTTCCTTTAGACGTGATAAATTACGTTCTACGAACGACAGGGTTGCCAACTGTGAACGAGCCTTAACATATTGTTTTATTGTACGAATTGTTACTTAGGTACATTGTTCTGTTTCCAAACTGGCTTTTAGCTGGTAGGTATCTAATAATTTATTTGGCAAACCGGCTACGCTATAATTGTGGCCAGTGGTACGCAGATTTAACAAAAAAATTGTTATATCTACTGTAAACTAGTATCCTTAAAATACATGATAACATCTTATAAGACAAACTTGACACATATTTTTACAACGATTAAACATTTTTAAATTATGTGTTTGACCTACTACTTTCCTACACTAGTAGTGTATACCTACTACTATTTATTATTTATTTTGTTTTAAAAATAAATAATAATATTTACTTTAATTTTAACTCCGTAAACCTTTAATCATTTGTCATTCGTTAGTGCCCTGTTCAATTTCCGTTATAATTAACTTAATTTGCCTACCATATACTTCTATAGATAATAAATAAAAGTAACGAAAAAAATAGAGATAGTTAGGTGGTAGGTGCTACATTTATACAGTTTTAATCTGTAACAAAGTAGACCCGTTAAAAAACCCGTACCAAACATCGTTGAAACAAAGTAACCTTTAAAGCTAATAGCGACACAGATTACACAACTTTTTTCGGTGTTGCCAGTTCGAAGTATTAAATTACACTAAAAAGCATGGCGGCACAATCGAGGGCGTTATCTTGGGCAGTGGTTTTTCAAAATAAAAACCGCGCTTCGGCTGTTTTCGATTGCGACACCGCGATTAACCTACGCTAATTTGAGTACGGGACACGCGAAGCGACCATTAAAAATGGGAATTCGATTGATAAAGTGCGGATAGCCTGTGTCGGTCACCGCTTATAGCTCTTCTTAGGATGTACTCGTATCTCTGGGATGAACTTCGTGCAGCACACGCTTAAGATCATTATGACAATACTTTATTTGCTTTTGTATAAGGTTCCTGATCAGGGTAAATGTTGAAAAACGCATATTTTACTATTTTACAAGTTAATTGTTTTACATATTATTACTTCTACTAAGATTACTAGGTAGATCTTCATTACACAATAGTGTCAGCTGCTAACTTCAAATTTGTATCTCTACTAGCAACTTTCTATATATACAATGTACTCTGTGCTAGCAACAACAGTCTGTTTTATTATTAAAGTCATTAAATATTATCGAAACAAAGACATTACAAGGCGGATGCAGCTATTTTATTGAAAGAAAAATGACGTAACCGCAGCGATCAGGTGGCACTTTCAAAACATAGATTCCCGCGTCATTATTTTGACAAATGGCCGCAGAACGTAACGGCACGCTGGCTCGACACGACACCCCGCGTGTGGCGTCTTGTCAATTGTCTATGGTCGACCGGCATTATGGATTCATAATGCATTTTTCATTCTTTTTAATGTTTGCATTTGTGCATAATTAAGACATGTGATAACTTTGTAATATTTATGTAATTGCAAACAATCCTATTATTTTAATATTTAAGAATATTATTTGCTATAGGTACTATTAATAACAGGCTATGCAGTCGTCGTAGGTACGAGAATTATCACTTTTAATAGACAACGTAAACATGATCCACTGTCACCACAGATTATAAACATCCCTACAGGCTTCCGAAAAGAACTCGTATATATAAGCAGAGACAACATAACTTTTTTAATCCCCGTTCTTAAAGCTCCGGAGCACGCATTCCTTTCTCAATTTATTTGGATTTAGTGCGAGATTCGAGTTTGTTTGCGCGTTTAATCCGGCGGCCATTCCAATTATGACCACCGCTCGGTACATGGGCTTTATGCTGTGTTCTCGACGAGCTCGTTGGATTGATAAGGCTTAAGGTCTATTCTTCTAGCAGACTATGCATAATGTTATAAATTTACTCTTCCAAGACCTACAGATTAGAATTTGACATCGTTCTCTTTGTAGTTTTATAGCTCTCTTTCGATAATGTGTCATTAATTTAAAGTTAAATAATTTCTTACTATTTATGATGACAAGAAGTGTCAGGTTGTAGAATAAATCGCAGAATTCTCATTGTGTGTTTATTACATAAGAAAATACGTGTAACGTCTTAAAGTCTATCCAAAACACTATATTAAATTCAACTGCTTTCCTGGAATAAGCAAATGTTGACAGTCGTCGAGCAGAACTCTCGAAACGTGCTAAAGTGCCAACTTTAGTTTCTCTAAATTTAGCGCTGTGTGAACGCGGCATTAATTTTTATTATTTGACAGGCAGTGACGTGCGCGTAAACAAACATGGAAGCTTTTACCGGACGATTTATTGTTATTCCCAATATTTTTAATCTGTTCCAATATACCTATCTATTTTTATCTGTGTCCAATTTCATTAAAGTAGAACATACCTACAGTTTCTATTTATTTTTGATGAACCAGAGATATTTGTGTTAAGTACGAAATCGTACTTAATTTGTAGACCCGATTTAGTTTTCTTCTTGACGCTTTTTCAGTATAAAGAATGTTTCCCACGGCCATATACAAACCCACTTAACATTTTACTAGTAATATTAAAATATCCATTTCCATTATTGATTGCCCAGCTTACCTACAATTTATTAAAATTTAATATCGAGACGTGATAATATATTTATCATTCGAGCATATTCGATTTCTTTAAGGCACATACGCTTAATACGCTTATTTAAGCCTAATAAATCGCTTATCACCACAAGTCTTAAGGCATGTAACGCAGGGTGGTCCGCAACAAACAAATTGCTGCAAAACCGGACAAACAGCTAATGTCTGCATTTGTTTAAGTGTAGGGATCTTAATCTGCCATTTAGGAATATTGTAACATGCATAGGTCTTTGCGCATTGATAACAAAGGGTTACTTTAACTATATTGTTAGTTCCTTTTGGTACATATACCTAGATATAGTTTTGCTGTTATAAAAAATAAGATTATTTATTTTGAAATCACTAATATTTTTTGTACAAGAGATGTTATTTCTGTACAAATGTTACCAGGCTACCAGGACCCGCAAGAGTACATAACCTACCATCAATTCATCACTACTGCAAATTAGTTCGCACGCCCACCGCAGCAGCCGCACGGCGCTGCTGTCGCGCTCATTAGTGGTCTCTGCGTTCATGCCTTCCGGGTATCCGTTTTAAATTTACACCCGAAAACCAAACGCAGAAACATAATTAATATCAGAGTCATTATTTTAATCAGTTAGTATGGATAGTTTTGGCGATAGACTGTTCGATATTTTTACTTAAATGATGCAATATAGAGCACTAAATCTCGCATTCGAATGTGGTTTTGGACATTATCGATTGTTTTCAAACTTACTATTGAGAATTGGGATCAAACCAATAACTTCGGTCCTTGCTTGTTCCCCGTCAGGACTCCAGCTGGAGATGAGGATGTTTAATGCGGGATAAATTCGGCACACGTCAAGCAATCAGTGCAATATGGCGCCGGGGCTATTATCGCGATCGCGATATCCGGCGCTGTCTTTCGTTGGAGCCACGTACCGACCAACCCTTCCGATTTATATTCTCCCAGTCTTATTAGAATGTACAAGGTTTAAAAAGGATTGATTTGACAATAATTGAGGCTTATTTAATCCCTCATATGCAAATAAATAATAATCGGTAGCATCAAACCTGTCGATTTACATTCTTCTAATAGCAGCTGATATTACAAAGACTATTGTTAGATTTAGAGATACGAACAAAATAATAATTGAAGTAACCCCAAATAATAAAAACTTTTCATAAAATTCAGAAAGTACCTATCTAATCAGTAGCTATAGTGTAATTTTGCTTACAACTTGTTATGAGATGTTATTCAAATGAAGGCAGTCATAATTTGATATATTTATTAACAAATCCACCAATCCGCATTGGAGCAGCGTGGTGGAGTATGCTCCAGGCCTTCCTCGGTTGTGGGGAGAGACCCGTGCCCA
>DWQL01001365.1:0-11596 GCA_018231265.1 Noctuana haematospila
GACATAAATAACGAGTAACGGTAACAGACGGGGACTTAATAGGATGCATAGGTTGGTAATTCGATGGTGCATTTAAAGACCTGTGTCAAACTAACATTAGATAGCAATCGTTCTACCATTTATTGGTCAAAGACTCCCATCATCTCTATCAATTGAATAAACGGTTTAAGTTTAGAACATAAATTGAGAGAATTTCCAATTTGACCAGAACATAACTGTTCTAATTCTCATTTTAAACGAATAAATGATGCATGTGATGATGCTCTGGTAATTGGGGGTCAAATTCCTTTTAGTAAGTAGACGTACCTACAAATGTAATTGAGGTGGTGCAGAGGCGACGGGAGTCAATTAACCATTAGAGCAATTGCACTAGAATATAGGTCGGCGGCGGAGCGACGCGGGGACGTTCCCTATAAAACTGAGCTCCAATGACAGTTCTGCCGCTATAACTATGAGTCCTACTTTAAAATATTTTTATGAGATAATTCATTTCTTATTTTATTAAAGTTTAAGTAGGTATTTGCCTACAATCTAGTTACATAATAAACTATGGACAAAGGCGATGTAACACGCACTTGCTTTGTAATTCCTCAATTTAAAAAAATCACAGAATGGATAGTTATTGTGGATGACAAGTAATCTAAGATGAATATCATATAGGAATTGAAATCCGGAAGACCGGATTCGTTTACCAGATACGGCACCAATGTACCGCCGAAACAACACTCATACAAACTGACTGAAACAGAAAATTGAGCACTAACATTGCTGCTTTTAACTTTTGCGGCTTATGACTTCAAGTTTTAAGACTTTCTCTTCCGAACCCTATTATCGTAGAGCACCAGTAAAGCGAGTTGTCAAGCCACGTGTACTGGAAGCAGTTTTAGCGCACGCAGCCGATGGAGGGCAATTATTCAGTCAGCTGTACACTGTAGTAGGTACAATTACGAAGACGCAGTAGGATCAGATGGACTTTCACTGAAAACGATAGAAAGGACGTTCCGAAATATCTGTATCATTTATCGCATTGGTATACAGGAATTTTCAAGTACAACTTCAAATTAATAAATTCCGTTGCCTCAAATACGACGATAGCAGCTAACTCAGTTGACAAGCGAAACCGAATAATTGGCACAATTCGCACTAATGAGCCGATAGAAACGAGGCGAATCCTACACTTTGTAGAACCGGATGACTGATAAGCGCCTTACTCAGCCATCAGAGCCTTTCAACAATTGTATTAACATTATTCAAGGCACCTGCACGGTTCGATTTCACTGTAGGTACACTTAAACTTTTGGTAAATCGTTGAACATACATACAAAAAAACATCCGACGAATTAAATCTTTTACTTTTGATGAACGCTGGTTGAAAAACAGGCTGGCGAAGTCCCGTGCAAGAGCTAGTATTCGTAATAAAATATCACGCTACTTGCATTGATTTCAATCGAGATTCCTCCAGCGACAGTGCCAGTATCCGGGCTAACGGAAATTGGGAAATAAAAGAAAATTATATACCTTGTCCTTATAAGAACTGAACATAGAAAGTTAATGTAAAATGTGGAATTAATACCGGTACAGAAATGAAATGTGAAATGACATCGACATCTCGACAAACGATTTTACAAGCTGGAAAAACATGAGTCATCCAGACTTCCAGAGTAAACGCATCCGTGATGAATATCAAGGAAATTTGTTCAAAAAACCAAATAGACCGCTGAGTAATACATAGTAAGTCTACAGTCAGTCTTGTTTTCGGACACATACCTTGTAATTAAATTAGCTTTCTAATGTGCTTTTTCTTACGATCTATCATGGACAGCCTTCCTATTCTGGCGTGTTTCAATGAAAACACAACAAACATGTTCAACTTTACACCACCCACAGAACTTATAGGGTATGTAAAAAAAGGTTAAGTGCAGCATTATGGGCAGATACTGGTTGTAATAATCTAAGCTGAAAAAGTCTTTAAATTTAAACCCAGTAAAAAAAGCAATAGTTTTCTAAAAACTGATGATAAAAAAGTTTAATGCATTCCATGCAATCAAGTTTCAGTCTGTAAACGTAGAATAGAAGCAATTTAAAATTGATTAAGTAGTACATAGGCATTCATAAATAAATAATAAATCAATCAATACTTATGAAAGCCAGAACACGCAGACGTAGGCGCCCCGAAGCTTTTCACCGTTGAGCTTTAAAGCTATCGTTGTGCGTTGTGCGTCGTGTCGTGGGTAAATCAATAGTTATAATAGTTGTGAAATCATGAAGCCACACAGTCCACGCTGGAAAGTAGCGAAGTAGCAGCCTCATAGCATGCAATGAAAACAGTTTGTCTCCGTGTCAGCCAGTTGAGAGCTGAGGGCAGTACGTGCAGTCATTACGGTGAAATGAAAACGCCAGAAAAAACCGTAATCAAGGCAAAGGCGGATGTTTAATGAGACCTCGCAAACTTTCTTCAAAAGAAAAAGTCCACCGCGGAGCGCCTAATATTGTAATAACTGTTTTGCTTACAACCTCGATACATCATTTTGACAGTGCGCATCCAGCTAATAATTGGTTGCCGGTACGTTTGTTAAACAACCATTCAATTTCGTAGACTTGCAAAAAGTATTCTAGGCTACCTCTCTCTCATTACGCGCTAAATATGCTACTAGATTATTAACACCGAAGCAATCATTGCTGCTGACACCGACACTCATGATAATCTAACAGTTCATACGTAAAACAAACTTCCAGAATTGGACGCTATACAAATTCAATTTACGTAAGAAATGTACCACACAGCACACAATCCGCACGACATCCAAACGTGGAAACTATAAATATATTCAAGGTCAGTGAAGAGATAATCATTGTTAATTGCACAAGCATTTTTCACATACAAGTGTTACTTAAGTTCTCATTATGTTAGAATAATGTTCACATGAATATACAGAGCACAGTTCGTACGCGTATCGTATGCGTCTTACACAAACCATTTGTAAAATAGTCCATTCCATACCATAAAATTTGTCATCGTTAACACTTCAGTCAGAGGCACCACTCCGAATGCTTACCTGCGAACAAAATAAGACCAAATCAACAAATGCTTTAGTCAAAAAGAAGCAGAATGTATTTCTGTACCTATAATAAACTATTTAGCACTGCAGTGGCCGTGGCCTGATATACAATAATTTTTTGCGTAGCGAGACATAGGAATAATAGCAGAAATGTATCTACTCTACGTTTAAAATAAACGTTTCCAAAAAAAGTTACATGATTACATAAATTTAGCTATAACATTTAATTAAAAAACCTCTATTACTAAAACTTTGACTGAAAGGAGTAAACTTGTTACTCATTATTCGTCAGACTTCAGACTTCTTGAACACGTGACACTGTTGGCGGTGCGGCGGTGTCAGGCCACGTGATGGAGAAACGTGCGACGATACGGTATTATTGCCGACAGACTTTTGGCGGAATAATCCGCTTTGTGGATAACATTTATTATCATTAATCCGAAAATTTGGTTTAGAGGCTATTTGGACACTAACAAAAAGCAAAATACAAAATCGCAACTACATGACCTCGTTCATAGTCAGGCTTAAGAACAAGTTATGGACAAAATAAGATCAAACTCTAGATATTATTGAGAATGATGACACAATATTTATATTGCCTTGACACAACAGGAAAGTTCATTATATTATCTCAATGAGCATTCAAATGAATTACCTACTTCAATAGTTTTCCTCCTTGATAAATTCATGGCAGGAACTGTTAGTAGAATATTTTTCATAATTTTTATTATAATAAGTGAGACTTAAATTAATCAAAAAATGTATAGAAAAGCTCCAGGTATGTATACTGTATACCTATAGGATGAGGTTAGAACTAACTGCGTCCGTTTTAAATTTCATTGATAAGATTAAAAATAGAAAGACCGATGAATCTTTAAATAATGTGAGATGATTTTTAACAGTTAATTAACAGCTATCACTACGGAATTAAAAGAAGTTAAAGCGTTATACCACGATACAAAAAGCTCGCTATGTAATAGAACAGGAAAAGTAAATTATAGTTATACAAATATGAAATCAACGCGAGTATTCGACGGGATATGTTTTATTATTATGGCGGATATGACGTAACGTAACGTAATGTTCAAAATGGACATACAGCGTTGTAGCGGGAGTAGCGGGGGAACCATGACTGCGTAAGGTTCATTCATGGCGTGTATCAGGGCAGCACTATCGGCTCATCTGGCACTGAATGCAACTGAGCGTTGCAAATTATTATTAGGTCGTCCTGTTCGAAGCTCGACTTAATGCGCATCCATAATCCTAATAGACTTTCTATGTAAGCTTGAATTGAACATGACATCAGTAAATCCATGTGCATTGTCGATTACTTATAAGAAGTTTATGTTATTTAAGTTCTCATGTAAGTGACTTTCTGTCTTTTTTGAGAATAAACTCTTTAAACCTAAGTTATAAGGGACGTCAAAATTAAAGAGCTCGAAAGTGAAACCAATTCTAGATAATTGTTTATTCAATTAACCTAACCTAACCTAACCAGCAGTCGTAGCCTATTGCTTCTTAGGTTTGACTCTTACAGTATACAACGCAACACATTTAGATATTGATTTTTATTTAGATATATAGGTGACACAATTTGATGAGTCATTTCATGAATATTCATATAAAACAATTCACTGATGACTTAACGCTTCAACTGATGAGATTAGCAGTGACATGACAGGCAGTTGTCAGGTCCTAAACGAAAATAAACGAACCGCAAACACAGGCCACGGTTACGAGCGATGGTGTCAGTGGCGCGCGTGTTGGCAAACAACACAGGAGGCCGGGACTCGCTCACATGGCACTACTCGACACGCGTCTCATTCATTAACCATTATCTTATTGGCGCATTGTCGGAGCGCAAAGAGCTCATTGATATTGAGCGCTTCCCATAACATAACTTCCATCGGCCACTTAAATGGTTCTTGAAGTTTATTGGCTAGAATGTTAATTAGTCTAGCTTATCATTAAATAATGGTACCATGTGCATGATCTTGTTCAACATAATATTCAGACTGTTCACACGGTATCAATTGAGTCAACATCATTAGGGTGCAAAAAATTTAAGCGTTTTAAACCGTGACTAACTCGATTTGTCTGGATAAGATGTTAAAGAACAGAATACAAATTCACAAAAAAAACTAACAAATGATATGAAAAAGACACCACGAAATTTTATACGCGTTGCCTGTCTTATATCAATGAAACTTTACTCGCGACGTGCGCTGGTAAAATTTATATTTAGGTAACGGGACATCCGAGAAGCCTTACGAGGTAAGACAATCATCGCAATCACAAAAATAACGAGGGTGCAACAGAGTGATATCTGATATATAATATGATTCCGTTTGCATAACGTGGCCAATTAGACCTCCACCGTCTGATCATGAAGTTTCAAATTTAAAAAATATGTTTCCACAGTATTATTTATTGTGGACAATAGGTATATACAGATGACACTATTTAGCTATAAATCGATATAGGTATAAACTTTCGCAACTTTCTACAAACTGTAAGAAATTCCGCAAAACAATAAGAGTCCGCGGACGTGAAGGTGCAAACAATAACATTTTATAAACACTACATGATCATTTAAAATGTGTGTGTGTAATCGTTGTGGACAAAGATAACAATGAATATGATTGTGACGGCTTTTTCAAACCAATGCTCATCACAATTAATTTGTCATCGCATACAACAGTGATGGCTTCATCAGACCGCCACGGGTCACTGCGTCAAGCTGGCATGTAATTGGGCCATTAATCGCCCGATTTGGCGACCCAAACAGAAACCCCGCCCCGCCGCGCTAACAGCTGACGTCACCGAACAACAACTGTTGCATTAAAGGTTATTTTTCATTTGTGATTTTTGTCTAAGGACATTTGTTCAAGCTGCCTTAAAAAAAACAAGGCGTAAACGTAGTATTATAAAGGCATAGGAACATATTCAATATATTTTAATACATATTCCAAGTAACACAATTAGAAATAGTTATCAGCAGTAATATCTAATATAAAGTGAGTAGGTACCAAATAGGAGTGGACGCTACAAATGAGCCCACT
The DNA here is from genome assembly GCA_018231265.1 of Noctuana haematospila. Lineage (NCBI taxonomy): Eukaryota > Metazoa > Arthropoda > Insecta > Lepidoptera > Hesperiidae > Noctuana > Noctuana haematospila. Next base: position 6,122 of record DWQL01001365.1, read on the forward strand.
CCAGCACGCACAACACACGAACACTGTACATATTCAGTTCAGGGCACTCGCAGCCAGCCTATTAACCTCATTATTTTCTCTATTGCCAATTGTAACGCTACCCCGCGGAGAAACCCATTTTATAATGTTCAGTGGATAACAAAAGTCTGCCCTGAATTTATTAAATACCCTCTACCTACATCTAAGCACACCTTCACACGATTATTAAGCACTTTACAGAATGTCCGCTAAACATTATGATATATGATTGATTGTACATATATACTGAATATCGATAAAATTAGATCATTATATGAATGAAGAAATCAACAGCAATCTATATATAACTTACTAACAGTAGATTGTACAAGATTGGAATGAACTTGAATTACTTTGAGGTTCTATCAGACATGCAAACACTAAAGATACCACCAGATAACCGGTCATACGATGATAATAGGTGTAGGTACATATTTGTTTCGAGGCCCGCTCTCTCATCATGAGATCAGAGGACTCCGATAGCAGAACAAATTTCACCATAATAAATGAAAGTAGCATTGACATTGAATCTATTACTATAAGAATCTGGTTTGTATAAACATTCTTTTACAAATTGAAATAATATGTGAAACCCGAAAGTAAGTGTAATTTGTGTCGTTATTTATTTATTATTTTCACTTCATAACTGCATACCAATTTACCAATGTTTCATGAGAAAGCAATTTCTTACCGCCGCCAAACTGCTTTGCTAATGTACTCGTACTCGTAATATTAAATGGAATTGCATTCGTTAGCGGTTAGCGGAAAGCATCCGATTCCACTATTATGTAACTCGCAATCACTGACCTTGTCTTTTGTGAATGTATCAATGTTTTCAAACTGATCAGGTTCTGTGATCGCCTGATCGGTATTGTATTTAATAAAACATGTTTTTGAATTTGATTGATGCAAGGTTAGGTAAGACTTCGGTTCTCGTGGCGTCGTATTTTTATCTACATATAATTAATTCGTGCACAGCAAAAAGTGAATATAAACTGTGATATATGTACCTGATGATCATATACCTATTTAAAGTCAGTCACTCAAGTTGAAAAAGGTGGTTCGTCAAGGAAACTAAGAATAGAAATAACTATTATTGGTAATATTCACTGCAGTTAATTTAATAAACACCTTGTTGATACAAAAAGACTATCATCTTTGTGTTGGCTCGTTATGAAGATTCGTACAATAATTGCTACGCTATTTTTTGAAAATTTATTCTATCCATAAACCTAATGACGGCGCCGGCTGGGTTCCTGACAAGCATAGCTTTGCGTGCACTTGCCTGCTGCACCCTTGTGGCAGTAATAGCACGACGCAGCTTACCCGTCGCGACGGTCGACGACCGCGCGTGACGCCGCAGCGACGCCGCAGCGACGCCGCGCCGGTCTCGACCTCGACTGTTGCTTTTATTTGACGAGGTGCGTCCGATCAAGCTCTTTGTACAGCAGATCAGAAGGTTGGAGAGCTTCCAATTAATATACAGTTTGTAGTTGTGTACGAGATGTGGAGTGCGCCTCTCAAGACAGTACAGAATGGTTGGTTAAGAAAATTTACATATTGTGTATATTAATGTCGCGGTTATCGCTATACATAATATCTGTCATGTCTCCAATTTCACTTCGTTAATAAAGTAATAAAGTAATTCTTCAGTTATTTAGTCATCAAATATCATTGCTTCTAAAGCACTTAAATAAAATAGTAAGTACGTTAATTGTGTCAATTATGTCATTTACCGTCTTGTTTCATTAGCATTAGTATAACTCACAGTAATTTGTTCAATGCGTAAAGAATTTATTACTTCCGTCATCGTTGAAATTTTATGAACTGATTCCAGGAAAGTTAACAAGCCTGTTACATGCCTTATATTTCGTAAGAATTAATCAAATTAAGAACGTATGCTTCGATCACTCGTGTCATATGAGCTTTTGTAACTTATAGTTTTTCCTTGCATATTGTGAAAGAAAATTTTTCTTCCAACATCAATTTTCTGAAATAATATTATTGTTATTTAATAAAACTTCTCTAATTTAAAGTAGCCTTGTAACGGTAAAAGCGGAATTCTTAATGAAGCGAGATGTCTTCAGTTGTGTAGTGCCGACGTGGAGGATTAGGACGGGCTAATCAACGCCAACGTCGCTATTTACTCGTAGTCTGATATATATATACTGAAATCTTGTCTATTTTAACTTTTTATATTAGTGCTGTATTTGCGGACTTTTTATTCGTATATCTTACAGCAATTGTTTTGTTTGCACTGTACCTTTACAACAGGAAGGAATGTAATTTTCTGTACTTTTAATATTATTAAAGTACAGCCTATTTAAAATATACTATACCAGTACAGTATTTTATATGTACAAGTTCTGATAAAGTGAATGCTTCATTATTTTAAATGTAAAATGTTTTTATTCCAAGAAATAAAATGGAGATTGATTGAATGCTTTTGTGTTTAATATATATCGAGAGTCGATGACCTCGTATAGAACCTTGCATTTGAACGTGCAGCACGCGAAACAATTTGGTAATCACAGGCAGCAGTTGAACTCTTACTTGCACTCTTCATTGAACTCTGGACCAGTGTAATTTTGTTTAATTTCTAGAAAATAATTAATCGTTTGTTCAATACCATTTGCATTTTCAAGTAACACAAAGTGTTGAATTCTGAATTGCATGTATTAAAGCTTTAATAGATGTAGTAGCTAGCAAATATACCTACATTAGAACTATTAGAAGTTAGCCGGTGGTCTGCAGACGCACGAGCCGCGAGCCGCGAGGCGGCGGTGACGCGATCGCCCTTGGCATTATTAGCGCTATCAGTGCTTATGTCATCTCTGTGTACCTTGTAGCTCGCGGCGTTAGATCGCATTTGCTCAGTTCTGTTAGTCCCCTTACAGTCTCGGAGAGTTTGTGCAACGGTGGTTTTATATATGCCATCGTCACCATTATTATTGATATAATTAATATACTATCTGTCTTTATATTTGTTATCTAACATTACTAGTAAGTGAAACATGAACTTTGAGCATTTTTGGTAACGTTAAATATATCAATCGTAACCTATAATATAGTATTATGATTGACAAATTTAATATCTGTGAGTTTACACAAGTATTAATCATCTACTTCTTTCCTCCTATTTCTTGATTGCTTTCTTGTTTATATTTTCCTAACGGAGCGCACACCATTATTTTGCATACTTCGGTAATATCGCAGTGACATCATCCTTGTTTGTATTCGATATTATTATGCTGCTTGCGGTCTAGTATTGTGAGTGTGAGTTATAGTGGTTGTGTTGTGATTGTGTATTTTGTTGAAGATTTTGTTCAGTGAGGCGCGTTATGGTGTATGAATGAATATGATCGGGTTATTAGGAATTGCTTGAGCTATAAAGATATAATAAGATTAAAATCCCTGAAATTATCACTGATTGAAAAATAAATTACCCAGTACACTAACTTTAATAAAAAAACACCCATCAGCAAAGTGACATAACATAAACAAACTGTCAATTTTTAGAGAAGTACACAATGGCATTTAAATTGCATCAAAACCATGTCAATCCAAAACACAATGGGCAATTGACCGCGGCGCTTTCTCTGGTTACGTAACAGACATAGTCTAAACAATAGATAGGTATTATTTCTCGGCGGTGAAGTCAGGTGAAGTCGATATTTTCGTGATAAACATATTAGTCTGGGTTATTACAGGTGACTCAGCGATGTGGAGCGAGAAAGAATCTGCTAGATGTTTTACGAAAGCAATTACATTTCATCAATGGCGAGCGCAGGAAATGTGTAAAAAACGCGGAACAAACGCCGCTTTAATCGCTAATGGGCACTAAATCGAGTCATTGATCGAGATTACATCTATTAAAGTGATTTATGGTGTTCTAAACTATTAAAAACTATATTCAGCTACGGTTTCGGATGCATTTTTTACTTTAAGGTTAATGGTTGGTATACTGCATAAGTGAAAAAGAATATTCTTTTTGGGATCATAATGCAGGCAACTGTATTTTGTAGCATCGTACGTTCTTAAAATGTGTTGTTACATTGAGTTTTATCACAGTACTACCTACCTATATATACCTACTGTATTAATTCATTTCATTGTTAGGGTTCTACGTCTATGAAAAGTTCATATACGCGATATACATTTTTCAAATACCTTTATATCTCTCTAGGAATATTTGCGACTGCAATTATATAACCATTTATGTTAATTTTGTGATAATTTTAAAAAGCAATCTTAGTAAAAAAAATTTTGTTCCCCAAATTAATGCTAATTCCTACAGAAGCTACAATAGTATAAGAACAAAAGAAATATGGATAGATAATATGGAGCAGATTGACATGCTTAAGCATTATTTATTACCTGTTAGTAGGAGAGGAACAAGATCGGACATTGTGGCAACTCAACATTAGTTCTGAGTGAACCGTTGGCAACGTAAACAGAAAATAAAAATTTCATTTCTATTTTATGCAGAGTATAAGAAAACTAACTGAACCTATAAGATTTTAAAGAAACTACCATTCACAGAAAACGACAAAGAACTCTGTAAGTAGGTACCAAAGTGACGCAGTCAGTGGCCCCATTAGTACGTTAGCGTGATGGGTTCCCGGAAATGAAATATTGTAGGTTCGTGCAATGTGTTGGCACATTTGATGTATTTACTAGTTCTCTTTGTCAACATGAATTGTAAGAATAAAAAAAACATTAAAATAATCGTAAAACTTGGCATAAAGTGGAAGAATTGAGAGGAATTAGTTGATCGATATAAATCACATTAAGAATAAGGAATGCCACGTACCACGGTCTATTATATATTTTTTTATTGAAATTTGTACTAAATATAATTTTCATTTGACTTACCTAATAAGAGATTATATGAAGATATAAATATAAATGAGATAATATGTAATACAAAATAATAAGCAACTCGACTTGAAGTAACTCGGCAATTTCTACCTACTTAGCGCTAAGTGTTTAATTACACTGTTAAAATATGAGTCATCCGTAAGACCATTTTAAGAAAAAACATGCTATAATAGTATAAACGCAAACAAGTCACTAAATTTGTTCTAAGTGTGGGAAAAATCAGATAAAGCATCTCAGTAAATCCGGTTAAGTATATAACTCACTTTGATTTTAGATAATACATTGAGGAGCATTGAGGTATTTCTGTTGTCTTATGAAACGGGTACCGACATTATCCTACGAGATATATTTGAAACTGAATATAAAACAGGCGGGTGACGGTCCTCGGTGTGGCGGTGCTGGAGGCACTTCCCCGGTCGACAGTCGTATATACGGTATACATTGAGAAAGCGTTTGATTTTCGCAACAATACTAAATATTCTAAGGCGCCGGTTATTTATAACAAAGTTAGCCAGGAAGTTATTGGGCGGTTGCCAGCGTATAGTCATTCGTTATGGATAGGGCAACAGGTGCGGG
>DWQL01001366.1:0-11594 GCA_018231265.1 Noctuana haematospila
TAACGAAACTTGGTACAATTATTTTTCATACTCCTGAGCTGGTTATAGTATACTTTTCATCACGCTACAATCAATAGAAGCAGAGCAGTGAAGGGAAATGTTGGGAAAAAAGTTTTAACGCAGCTGAAACCGCGGGGCACAGCTAGTATTAAATATAAATGAATAAATTATGTTATCTTTGTTATATATTTTGATAAAACTAGCTCAATCGAGTGCATATTTTAGGGATTGCCCGACTAGTTTTGAACATTTCGAGGCTCATCACGAAATCTAGCTGCGACCGGCGGTGGTTCTTAATAAAGAAATTGGAGGTTCTTTATAAAGAGATTAAGAATTGAACTGAAATAACATGTACCTACAGCGAGAACGTTTGATGTTATACGAGTATTGTTGAGTTAAACGTAAACGTTTTATCTATTACTCAACTAGAGACTTAGATAAACACATAATTAATTTTTATTTACTTCATTTCATCGTCTGCGAGTGAAAGGTCATAAAAACTCATAAAACACTCTTGAAATCTTAAGACGATGGAATCTTTCGTGTCACCGACGTTAACACGGGATGTCCTAACTGTTTTTTAAATCAAGTATTGTTGGTAAAGGTGAGTTTTCTCTCTTGACAATAATATAAGTATTTATTTTTCTTCCGCACTGTGCAAATTAGTCCTCGCGAACATTTTGTTGCTTTAGGCTTTGTTTTTATATATCTAGGCTCTATAGTTTAAAAAAAAAAAAAATGTAAATAAAAATAAATAAATATTAAAATATTAATAATAATTTTATTGGTACTCCACAACTAGGACAAGATGGCGTATACTCGTATGTGTGTCAAATTTCATAAATATCTACTTGATAGCATTTGCGTGATTGAGTGACAAACATCCATCGATCAATCTACAATATATTTCATCCCAATATCCCATATCCCATTTGTCATATTAGTCAGAGTAACATTTCGTAGGTGGATAGTGTGGATACTTTGGTCGCAGGTATGGATCTTGGAATTTGTACGTAGTTTAAGCTGATATTTACGCAGTATGTTTTGAGGTCTCCTACTACGATACGATAGTGTTATTTTGGGATAAATGCACAAAATATATATAATGTACACCACGTACAGAAATATACTTAGAATTTATAATTTTATACAGTGTATGTGTTTCAAATAAACAAAATTAAACTTTATTGTCCGGAAAACGGGAAAACTAAAGGCAAAGATTAGTTCAACTTTCACAGAATGCTATAAAATCCTTATTTGATATACCAAACTATTTTTACTCGGCACTTATATCGACAGCCAATATTATTGCTGAACATACAAATATTTGCGTACTTCTCCCGGAAATCATATTGGAAATTGGCCTTAGGCACTCCTTCTTAGGGCAGTAGCGTAGAATAAGAAGGTATTATTAAGATTTGAGCGCGCACTATATTTAAGATTTTCATGCGGTTTAAACAGACAGAGAAAAATGTGACTAGGCATATAAGAGAATGCGCTGCCACTTAGCGACAACTAGGTGGCTTGCTAGTTAATTATATATTACTCACATCTTTTGTTGTTATAACATATAAGATATTTTATGTAATATAACCCCCGAGCGTGAAACCTTCTTATAGTCTCTGTGCAATTTCATAAAGCTATCTTTGCGGTTATAAAATTCCTACGTGCTTATGAAAAGCGGGGGTAGAGACGGGTGCAACAGTTCGTAATTTATATTTTAATCAAGGGTGAAACGCTGCAGTCCCGGATATGACAGAAATCCGGTTTGAATGATACATTTAATTTAAATATTCATAATAGTTTAAGCTTTTGATTCGATGGTTGGTAGGAAAATTAAAAATAAAACACCAGAATGACCTGAGGGGAGATTCTCGCGTCCAATATAATTATCTCGCATTTGATAAAATATCAAAATATCGGGTTTCACTTGGTTAACTAATTTGCGTCTCTTAAAACACTTTAAATGTGGTATGTACGCGTATAATATTTGGTATGCAGGTATGCATACTTAGGTATAATTTTATAAGTTTATTCATAATGTAATAAATAAAGTAATTCCTAAAAAAAGACCGACTGCCTAAAAATTTAAGTTTTAATATTTTGAAACTTAGTAAATTGGTTATTTAATTTTTATAATTTTGATATAACTAGTGTGTATCTAACGACAGCTCTCAGGCTAAAATTTATCAAGCCGTTTGGCTACAGAGCGTGCCAAAGAAATATACATACAAACGAGTAGGTACACTGGAAAAATACAACCCTCATCCTGGCGCTGTCAACTAAAAAACGATAGAAACAAATATGTTTATGACTGACAGGACATTCAAAATAATAATAATATTTTTTTTTCCAATGTGACATTATTATCTTTGCGATGCGAAAATAGGGGTCACGCTTCTCTACCAAAATATTTTGTTAAAATGTCTTGAGATAATCATATTAAGAGAATCAGCCCCTGACCTTTTGAACGAGCTTTAGAAAAGCAATGGATTGATTTCAAAGGGCACGTTAGACTATCGTCTTGTTTGATGTTGTGAGATAACTTTGTTGAAAATAACATTTATTTGGAGTTTAAGAAAATGGTATTAAATATCGATTCATGACCAGTTGCAAGGAGAGAACCTTAAGGTATCAAAAAACCACATCTCACAGAGCGATCGAATGATCGAACGGCCGAATTTACAGACATAAGTATTTCTTTAATAACTCGTAAAATATACATATTTTTATTTAAATCCGTTAATTGTCAAGAAAATGGGAATCAAGTATTAAAATTTCAAGTTGGTAACATGCAATCTATTGAAAAAATTAATCGGTTATGGTAAAAAGTTTAACTAACATAGAGTTTTTTTTATCGATAAAATATTATGTTTGTATTTTTGGTCAACCTGCACTCGTGGACATTAAGATGTATTATTTGTATGTTTTTAGGTACTATATTTTATTTAACTATTGTAAAAATTAAATTTAAGATTGGTGATTTTGCTTTGTGCCCCTCTCTTAGCTATAAATGGAACATAAAAAGGTTTGCAGCTCTATATAGTAATATATTTCTGAGATGATATGAGGTGGAAAGCGAGTACGCACTCCGGTTGATTAACGCGGACGCATGAACACCTATCCCAATCGGATGGAATGACAATTCAGTCATTCGAATAAATACGCTCAATTCAAATTCGTGGCTATGGAAATTATTGGCCTTTTTACAGTCGAAATATTCGTCAAGAAGTTTTGGGACACTGGTTTTAAAACCACGTAAAAATAGAAAGATACGAATTTTATTAAACGGACGTCAATGACAGACTTTGAAATCATGAATTTGCTTTTAGATCAGTCTTCTACGGAAAAGATTTGATCGAATTATAAACTGAAAGCGCGCATAGACCCCACAGTTTCTGTAAATAAATAATAACGCTATACACTCACAGCCCCACACTAGGATTCCCTGTGTCGTGTTTGCCATGGACACACACAAAGACAAATACACAAACACCCAGACCGGGAACAGAAATTTAATTCATCATTTAAATTACTGCCCCGCCGGGGATTGAACCCGGGACCCTTCGAATGGCGGACTGGCGAGGTAACCACTACACCTCACGGGTCGTCGAATGAAAAGTTAGAAGCAGTGGGAGCCGTAGGAGGAGGGAATCGAATGCACTGAATGTGACCTTATCGTTACAAACAAAATGATTTCAACGGCATAGGCCTTCCCTTAACGGGAACGACATGATTATGTCGTACTGAATTAAGATATTTAAGATAGCAAAGCAAGAAATTTTTATGTGCGATATTCTAACAATAGATAGTTGCCATACACTGCATCGACACAATATCCCCCATCCCGTAAGTATGAGAGTATGTGTGCATTATTTCTTTTAGTAGATTTTGGAACAGAGCCAGCCGACACAACGTAGACTAACTTTTGTACTCACTTATCATCTTTTTCCTTATTTTAAAAATCGTTCTGTATGCTCTTGTTCGTTACGCATGCGATTTAATGGCGGAAGTTTTGGAAGATGGGGTTTATCACTGAGTTTGAGGCGTATTAAATTATGGTAGATCTATAAATGATATGAAGCTACTCGTAAGTACTTTTTTACTCGCTTTTATATTTTATTTAGGTACTCAAGTAATTTTTAGGCTTGCCGGTAATGGTCTTGATTCGATTTCTTTAGTTGGTTTTTTATTATTTTTGATCTTGCTACGTCGTTTAAGTTATTTTACATAAATCCGTGTGCATAAAAATCTTTTTATTAAATTAAATTTTTTTTTTTTAAATCAGTTTTATATTATCAATTCATTTAATATGCATCCAGGTTTAATGACCAGCTTATCGACATTCGAACTCAAATAGTCCCGAGGTTAAACCAGACTCATTTAGTAGTATTAAATGTTAATAAAAGAAAGTAGAGTAAGTTCGGATTTTACTACACTATAATAGAGTCAAAAACAACTATAAAACTAGTTATTGTTGGAAATATGACTGTATATTGTAGACTGTATTGTATAGCAGCCGTGTACATTTTCATTTCGGATGGCATACAACTATTAAAAAATTTTTAAACTACACATATTTACGTTATATCGTAAATTTATTATAGACTTTAAATTTTAATACACGGTTTATTTCTAGATATTGACTTATACGTCAGATACTGTAACTGACTATCTCAAAGCGTCGCATCATAGAAAGCAAAATAGTATATTGTAGTCCTCTGGTAGTAGGTACTACTCGTACTTGCACCCTGCGCTATTATCTCATAAATTTGTAGAATCGCATTACTGGACGCCTCGGAATCCAGAGGATCAAGATTGAACCGCAATATTGCTGGCTCAGTATATATCAGAAGATATAAAATGGGAACGTTTAAGAAATAGACTGTTTACTATATTACGTTTTATACGCCACTTTTGGATACGCAAAGCAATTAAAAACAGTAGATTTTAATACAATAGTTTTTAATTTTTAATACTCTTTACTTATGTACAATTAAATGCAATTTGTATCTATAAGTACGTATCTATTTTTCTTATAGGTAGGTTCATTTTTCTTTCAAAATTTAATATTTTAAAAACAAAGGTAGAGGCAATTACTTACTTGAGAATTCATTAATCGTAATAAGCGTAGTAATTTTTCAATAGGTAGGTAATGTTATTAAAATTAATTAATATATGAAGCGTCGCGTTCTGAGTGTTTTGCCTGTGTCGCAAAATCACCTTACTTTTGTCGGCCTATTAGTATTTTAATTACCAGATTACCAAAACTGATCTGGGCTTTATTGGGGAGCTTTATCGTGCAATCACGACGATTTCGTAGTGTGAGCAATATTGTCTGACAGAGATCTACTTAACTTAATAAGTCTGCCTTTTGGGTTGTGCAATATTTGTTTCTTTTTTGTGTGATGTATCTTTGAAGCACAATTAGGCGTAATTGTAGTGTATTAAATTAAATTATATTTCGTTATAGCATGTTTCATTTTTCATTACCGGCAGCTAATTAGCGGCCGCCAATAAGTATCTCTAAAATACGGTAGGAATATTTTTATAAAATTCGCACCTTCTAACAATACTTTTGCCCTAGTTGGTGAAATATGGCGGTGCGAAGTCAATATTATTATCTACCTCCGGGAGTTGGTTAGAAGCGGAACATTCAATATTTATAAGGTATATCCTGGAGAAATAAAGGCACTAGTAGCGAAGCACGCTTTCCTTTGTGATTCATTGTTATAGAGTTAACAATAATATTGTTGAACGAGCACCCATTACAGGTAGGTAAGTAGAATAAACATCCGTGAAACTTTAAGTAAGAATAACTGATGCAATTAAATATAAATTTTGAGGTACTGAAGAATCTTCTTTGCGAATACTACGAAGTTTATTTTGGAAATACTTGTATTTTAGTTTGAGAATAATATAAACAGCCTGGTAAACTGGTGAAGTTTGATAAGTCTCTAGTTTATTTATTTTAGTGCAGGTTTGATCACAGCTGAATTGTTATTTCTACGCTTTGAACTTCTGTCACTTTTAATCTGAACTTAAAAATTTATGAAACAATCTAAGTTAAAAACAATGAGCTAAAATATAATTTACTGTGTATTGAAATTTAAAATTGTCGTGATATTCAAACGAAGCGACTCATATGATATTGATCGCACTTATGCGTAAGTTTTTTGATCACATTATTATTATAACGGTTGTGAGTGTGAAGCGTTATTTAAATTTTAAATTTTGACGTCATCAATAAAAAAATAAAAGAAAGTCACTGGCTGGCTCCTATGCTTGGTTCTTAAAACAAAAGTAATTATACAAATAACAATTGTACAACAAGGAAATTTATATATTACACAAGATTTATAGTGTTTTACTATAGACTGAAGCATTATTTGTATCCTGTAACAAAGTTCGTCTTCAGTAGGAAGTCGGATATTTGAAACTTTTTATGTCCTTCTACAATGTTTCGAACAAAAGCAATTTTCCATTCAATTGAATAGTGGCTGTGCCTAGCAAGTAAGCTGTAGTTAAGAGTAAGTTGTAAAACAATAAAATGTAGGCACCTACTTCTGCCAATCGTACCTCTGATTGTAACTGCTATCCATAGGTCTTTGCTATACACAACTTACCGTAGCCTTACCTCATGTTGGACATAATATAATAATATTATGTCAAATCAAATGTCAGACTTCTAAGAAACATTTATAACAGTACTAAGAATATGTTCATAACTAAATCGCAAAAGAACTAGTATCAGAACATTTCATGTATTTACGAGTATATCCTCGTAATTACTATTACAACGTAAATAAATCACTGGTACTAAAAAATGGTCACATGAAAACTACGTGTTGCAAATCATCTCTGACAATTTCTTAACATGTTTGCAACGATGTGCTTTTAATATAATAACGCAGCGAGCCAGAACATTTCCGCCTTATTTCCCAAAGTCCGGCCCTTTGTTTTTATGGAGCATGTTAAGTAAATTTATTGCTGTTATTTTTCTAGTTGACTATATCTATTCCTTTGGGCTATATGATGTTGGGCAATATTTTTATGAATGTTATAATAATGTTGCTACTTTAGTAACACATTGTTTGGCTTTTGTTGTACTCTAGTGAATCAAAGGCTACAGACTATAGCCTCCCAAATAAATGCTTGAAGTCTCTAAAAAATTATTTCTTACTTTTTGGTTTCGAGTTGGTTTAAATTTTTTCTTAAATATAACTTTCATTTTATAGTTTTTAGTTAAGACCTTAATATTTGAATAATTAAACACGCAAGAAATAGGCGGCGTCATGCAGCTTGTATATTTAATCAATGCAGAAATGACACAATGTTAAGTACCTACACTAAATCGTTAGCATTGGTTTGTTATTGTTGAATAGTAATCGTTTGAAACTTCACCGATATTGCAGCGGTGTGGTCGAGTATGAGCTTTACCTGCCCTAACTTCGTTATCTTCACTACGAAGTTCGTGAGGCTTTAAAGCTCTACAATCCATTACACTATGCTTATTACGAAACTCCGATTCTTAAAATCTAAAGCGTCGATAAACAAGGGAAAATTTCGACAGGAAAATAAAATTTCCTTCGTTATTATGTCAGAACTCTACTCCGAGAGCTATTGTGTTCACAACTCGCTCGTTTAATCAATAGTGTGATAATTTGAGTAGCGTGCACAATGGCATGGCGGAGAGCGAAACAAAGCAGAGAATCAAGGAAATAAAAGGACTTTATTGTGGATCGAAGTTATCGGCACCAAAATAAAAATTCCGCCGTTTACACGTCGGAACGCAAAACGTTGAAAACACTTGATTGAATTGACGCGTTCTTTTAATGGTTTAAAGGCTATAAATGTATATTACTGTAGGAGTTTAGGATACCTACCTTTACACTTTATAATTATAGTGGAATTATGAATCTGTTTTGTTAAAGTAATTTATTTTATTGTTATAGATATCTACTGCGTAAGGAAAAATTGTACTTAGTTTTAAGTTCTGAGTCTATTCAAAAAGTAACGTAGTGCGCAGGTTTGATTCTTAATAAGTAGGTAGTATAATTTGTAATTAAATATTTGGTCTTATTGACACGAAATATCTATTATCATAATAATATAACTTAATCAAACGTAGTACAAATTTTATTTGTATATGAGAGCTTATCTTATATCTATTCTTCAAGAAATATTTGTTACGCTCTTCTACTTTTCATATAACAAACGTTTCTCTGTTTCGTGAAATGAAAAAGCAACGATATGAAAGATTGTTACATGTCAATACGAATTTAGTGAGGGAAATGGATTATATTGAAGTTGTTCCCGAACGTAGCGACATGTGACAGTGTTAGCTACCGAATGCTTTTGTTTAACACCATTTTATTATTTTAAATTTATTTCAATCTAAATTTGTAATATACTGGGAGAGATCTCTATACTAGATTATTAGATTTAAGAGAATAATATCTAATTCTTTAAAAGGACACACTAATCGAAACATTTAAAATTGATTTCTTCAGTATTGTTCGAGGATTTACATCTAGTTTACTATTTACTACGAGTACATAAACATATTGATTACGAGTAGTATAAATGTGTGGATGACGTGGGACAAATCGACACATTACGGCGCATAAAGCAAGACGATGACTCCCTTGTGCGTCGTTCCTGCACAGCGGAGCAGTTCGCCATATCCTGAGCCCTTATCACCGACGTGTTATTGGAAACTGAAAGGACCTATCAATTTCCTGTCCTATTTTTGTCGTCATTTGGCGTTCAGTGACGTGTTCCGTGGAAATGTATTGGCTTATGTTGACAAGCTCTGCCTCGGAATCGTTTAATCTGACAAATGTACGCTTATATTGAATCGGTTCGCCAGTGAAAGCTGACGCGCGATTTCTATAAACGTATTTTATTGAAGGGGCGGCGTCAGCCACGCTTATCGAATGTAGCCCTTTTAATGGCGCCCTCAACAAAGCTTGTCGAAAGAGGCAAGTCTTGTTATTACTTTTTCTGCGATTGAGGTATTTTCGATTAATACGTTGTCGGTATTGCTAGAGAGATTTTAATTAGTAATACTTTTAGGATGAAATATATTTCATTATAACAGACAATCCCACATGGCATAGTAAGTATGTAGTAAGCGCCAAATACGCATTTCTTTAATAATTTGTAAACTATATCTACTTATTTCATTACAATAGTTAATTGAGTCTTTACGTAATGTAAATTAGAATTATTTGTTAAATTTAAACTTCGTAACATGCAGTGTATTGAAAATAAATCGATAATGGTAAAAAATTTGACGAACCGTCATGATTTTTCTTATTATGATAATAGGTTTTCCTCGATCTAGACACATTGACATAAGGATGTGCCTGTTATTTGTAATTTTTAGGTTAGATATTATGTTTTATATTGTAACGTAATAATTAAATCTAAGATTAGTGATTTTGCTTACCTCCTCTTAAATGTTAAACATATTTTAGTATGCAGGTTGCGATTCTGTTTCAAAATACATTACATGCAATGAAAAACATAATAACCAGTACTTATAAACTTATACCTGCATTTTATACTGTACCGACAATAATATAATTAGTCGATGAAAGCTTTAATAAAATTCCTGCGAACCTTTTAAAAGCATTCCTATCCCATCACGTATCGGCATATCAAATTTATATTAAAATTACCGTTTTATCGGAAATTTCATAATGAACTATTTTTGTTCGATTTTGGTGAATAAAACATGATCCTGTATAGGTTTTTCATAACGTTCTTAAGTCCATCGCAATCAGCGGCGTATCTATCTAAATTTGTTACCTCGGGCCGATAAGGTTTACTTTCATAAAATTAAATAGAATTTATTTACACAGTTAGTTGTAACTTTAGTTGCTATTACTTGCTCTGATCAGTTAAGTTAGTTACATACAAGATAGTTGATATCTTGTTAAGAGTATTGCGTAGTAACATAAGTTATTGATAGGAGACTGAACGAAGATTAACGGGCTTACAATTTCCATAACCAATCTATTTAATAACAGAATTTGCAAGCGATTAGTCATATTATGGTTATGTTTGCATATTATTATATTGGACGATATTGTATGTAGATCGGTTTAGGTAATTCAATCATTATCATCTTTATTAACAGAACAAACACCATTACCATTTGCGTGTGCGCTAAGCACAACTAGATATATACCTAATTAAAATAAAAAATGTAACCGGTACAGGCACATTTCGGTTATTTATTGTATCATCTCGTTCATGTTACAGATCTCCCTACATATTTAGTACAGTCAAGGATATTCTGTATATTACGGTTTTTTTTGGCAGGCGCGCTGGAGGGCTGCCCACTGGGCGGCGGCGGCGGCGGCGGCGCGTTCGACGCGCTGCGTGCGGCCGGCCCGCCGCCCGCGGCCAGCCTCGGTGCCAGCCGGCACAGTCTCATTGGTGAGTTCACTTACTCTAAGGACTCACTAACTTTCTATTCACTAACTCCCTGTCCACTAAAGAGGAGCGGAGATTTTGTGTAATCTTATTGGTTAGATTTATCTGTTTCTCCGCTCTGCTGCCTCGCTCCGCTCCGGTCGACGGGCACCCTAAATCCTCTCTATACAGGCGCAGAACCACGGAAGAGAGTCAGCGGGTGCAATTTTCCGCCCTGACTCACCAATCCAAGCACCTTTAGAACAAAAATGAGCTATTTAAAACACAACGAAAAATTACACGTGCATAAAATGTCTGAATTTGAAAACTACGTCACATATTGTAGGTACTTTTCTGTATTATAAATTGTAGTCACTTCTCTAATATTTCAAATTCAACTTCCTCGTACGTTCTTTGTGATGAAGAATTCTGGAATGTGTAATAAAATGAAATAAATTACCTAACAAATTTCAAATCTAGGTATCTATGCATAAAAATATCTTAATTATTTTTGGGTTTGAGTACGGGTAATTTTATTTAATCTAGAAATGTAAATATTAAGTAGATGGTATCATAGTAATGTACCATGGTAATACAGGCTTTGCTCGAACTTTTGTCTCTTGTAACCCTAACGCGCATAGTTTCTCTGTAACCGCAAACGCGAGAGGTGTACCTCGATTTTGTAGGTTTAATTTGGCGGCATAGTTTAATTAACAGGATTCCAAGTCGTGTGTCCTGAGGAAATTGATGAGTTGTGTAGTGCGGGGAGGAGGGGCTAAGTTACTCGTAAATCTACGTTACGCGGGCTCGCTCTTGATTAATTTATTTTCACAAATTCTGTGTTTATTCATCTGCAATCGCTGTGTTTGGTTACAGTGCTTATTTTGGTATATAATTAATTTCATTAGTGTAGCGATTTGGTTGTTCTCTGTTTATGATACTCTATGTGGTATTTAATGATAGAGACTAATTATTAAGTATAGCAAATGTAATTTAAATAAGTTAGATTAGTATTTAAACACTTAATTAGCAAATACAATATGACAAAAGACTTCTCAGACACGCACGTGCCCACCCAATCGTGAAGTGTAAAGTACAAACAACTAGTCTTGATACTTAATATTTAAATGTTAATATTTTTATTATTTATTTTCTTCTTCTATTATACT
>DWQL01001367.1:0-11589 GCA_018231265.1 Noctuana haematospila
TCTCTAGGCACACCGTCAGCAAATGTCTCCGCGTTGTCCGCACCGGGCTCGCAAAGATGGCGCATGAATAAAGAAACTCTATACGAGTATTCATGTTTAAGTCATAAAACATAATTAAATCTGTTTAACTTCTATTTAACTGACACGGAACAGAATGGCGGCAAAAGTTAAATTAGCTTGCGAATAGATAGTGACATTGTAAATAAATAGACGAGGCGTGAACTGCCTCCCTGAAAAACCTTCAGTTACTTTAATAATAAATGCCGAGGGAGCCTGTTTGCGGCTTCTTATATTTTATTTCTGCCAAATTCCAATTTACTTTTTCTTTTCTTCGTGATCTTGTTACGCGTTTTCTCTAAGCTTGTTATACGAAACTACTTAGTAAGTAACAATAAAAGCACCGGTTACACCGGTTTCTAGAAAATACTTTACGTGAAGCGAATTGAGTCTGCGTAACTAACTTAGTACTTAGGCACTTGAATTGTAATAATACTTATTTATAGATAATATTAATTATCTTTCTGAAAGAAAACAAAAGTAATAAAACACAAGATGATCCTTGTCATCTACGAGTACTTATATGGTCGATGTACTTATGTAATATTGAGTACTAAGTACTTATTTTCCAGGTCCATCTTTTTGTAGGTTCGTATGATGCGACGTTTGAATGACAAGATTGCGTAATAGAACGAAAAACGATGTATTTATTAGAGACAAATTAAGTATTGAACGTGGTATCGCAAACCCAATGGCTTGAAGCCGCGCGAGTCACGATGCCCTATTTCTAGCCGGACTACACATAACTGCGGTTGGTAGCCGTCGGCAAACTTTCGGTCGGTAACAGTCGGTACTTGTAACAAATATTTACATAAAAGCAAATTGCAGCTCACCTCGGAGGGAAGGCGGGACCTTCTTTCCCACGGAATAAGCAACCCCTAAAGGATGGCCGTTACTGAGATACACTTAATAATATTCAGATGGACGAACACAATCGATTGTGGAGCGTTTATCGTATAAGGTTGTCGTGTTTCGTTCTACTTTTATTGCTATTTTACGCTATAAGCATTGACGACATCAAGCATAAAGAATTACACATCGATACGACTACTACTCGTACTGAGGGTTGACCGTTGAAGACTCCAAAGCTGATTGGTGGTGATACGGTTTAGTTCTACTTCAAAGAGCCCCCAATAGGCCCCCAACCAAGCTATTATTATTTATATATAAATTACAGCCGGACGATCATTATTAGGCTTTAAGAGTAGAAATCTTTGACAGGATTTCAATATTATTAGTGGGATAGATATAATTACGATCACTTATGTCTTTCTGTAAGTCACATTATATTTTGTTATACGATGTCAATAATATTAATAAGTTTTTTTATTAAATTTCCAAAAAGGCATGCAGGCAAACGTATCAAAGTTGAGCCTCGGATAGTTTAGAGCCTGGGATTCTAAAATAATATTCGGGTAAGAGGAATATAACAGAAAAAGAATAGTACGTCTCAATATGCAATAAAATCGGAAAACGTATGTGACCTCAGATCGGGGTGGATTCTCGAGAGCACACCTGAACTAGATTACTGTATCCGTGCTATAAAAAACCTTCGTTCAATCGCGTCCCCGACGTTAGGGAGAGTTTGTAAGGAGCCCTCACGTTATTCGGCACGGTAGTGTCTATAACAGATGGTCACAGAACACAGAGACAGAAGATGAGTCAGAAAATGGTCTTATATTCTTTGAGTACGAGAACATGTGTGTCAATTTCATTAAGAGAAAATTTCATTTACAAAATTGTTATTATAATAGGAGCTAAATTATGAAGTTGTATAATGAAAAATTCAAACCCTTTTTTTCGATCTGTTTCTGCTGCGTTAGTCTACGTGGAAATCGTGTTCAAATATGACTTTTTATTTTCAAATGTACCTAGGTATGTTATTTCTTACCTTATGTTTAAGGTAAAAATAGTTAAAAGTTGTATAATATTAGAGTAAATCACTAACATACATTTTTCTGACATTTTCAGTTACATTTTGTTACAACATACCAACAATTATTTGCAATGCATTTGCAACTAATTGCAATTTAATCACAATTGTTTAGTGGCCCTTATATGAGCCACGCGTCAAATGGCTCTAAGACACTTCTATATATTTGTCTCTTTCTTCTGTGCAAACAGTGGGGCCGCCAAGGTTTCCATGCTGATTTACATAAACAGATTCGCACCGAAACCCCTCCAAGGATAAAATTGACGCACGTAATGACGGCTAGACGCTATTTTGCTTAACAAACGAGTCTGGTTAACGGAGATTACCTTTTTTAATTAAAAACTAAGCTAGCTACATCTAAATGTAGTTGAAAAAAATTGTATCTGTTTCAGTTATAGCCAGTATTATCTGCGGCAGAATCACTGCCAGTATTTATATGCCAGTAGTTTTAATTTGAAAGATAACGATGATACTGCTGATTTGTTAATTAATTTAATGTAAAGAGATGGTGTAATATAGAAAGGATTTGGTTAGTTGTCACGCAAGTGGCGCTATCATTTTCCTGGTTAGGCGTCATTGCCCAGATTTAGTAGGCTTACGCCCCCACAAACCCTTATCTAAACAAGGGACAAACAGCTCACCGGGTCTGAGCACAACAATTACTCACTGAAGACAATGAAAGCGACAAAATTTTACCTTTTTGCCATTTTTTAGCTCGTGGGAACTTTATTTTTTAATTTTTTCTAGGTCTAGAAATGCGACGACAATTTGTAATACCTACGCTCGAGATCGGGTCTTTATGGTGCTTGAAGAAATTATTTAATACTTTTTAGTTCGATTTAAATATATTATGGTATATTAAGTCTCTTGTTCCTTAATAATTATTAAAATTTAATCATACCATATTGGCCATCGGCTTGCTGCGTGATTGACCGAAAAATTCTTAACTATCGAAATATAATTATGTACAAACCTACATTACAATCAAATTATTAGAAAGCAAATTTAGTAATGAAATCCACACATACCATATCCCCATACCCATGTTTAGGAAATATTTAAATCTGCCTTTATAAGATTTCCATCCAAATTTTGTGTCAAAGGCGGCGCGGTTACCCGATGGCTTACATTATAGAGTACACGTTTAGCGTTTGCATGTGACGGTATCGCGTAATAAAGTTGGCCGGGGCGCGTTCCCAGCGCTTAATATTAAAAGCTCACCTCACATCCTTACCTACAAGCTACGTACGTCCTTTGCAATCTTTCCGTTGTTGCCGCGACCTGAATTCGCCTTTGTGCCATATGAAAAGAACTGGGGCCAGAAAGCGTATGTGTGTGTGAATAATTGAGAAGCGGCGCTCCACTCGCGCGGTGAAATCTTAACGAAACTCATTGGGTGTGCCCGGCATGGGCCCGCGCACGTGCAACTATGAGCATTGTGCACACTCTATTGCATTAGGTACTTCATGAGTTACACATAAGGCAGTACGGTTGCAGTTTTCCAGTTGATTTCTTTGGGGATGAATGTTCAAGGCGCCTGGTAGTAGCAGTTAATTCTTCGTCTATTTGTTTCTAGCTTTTTAGCGCTTTGTGGGCGTAAAACCAGATAATAATCGGGGAACCAAACCCATTCATAGAACTCATAATAGTATTAGTAAGAAGATTTTTTGATCATTAGAAGTTACCTTGTTAGGCTTGTTAAACATCTACTAAGAAATGTAACAGTTATCTGTAGGTTACACTACTTTCTTTATCTCAAAGAGGTACAATAAACTGAATCTTTTATGTAACAATCTTGGCAAAATACCAGCAAAGCACTCCGATTTCCAACAATATGTTAAAATTTAATCACTTTTACAACTACGATACAGGATTTCAGCTGTTTAAAATATGTATAATAAAAGTATGAAGTTGTTTTTCAAGTTATCACTTCATCGGCGATTCAGTCGAATAAAGTAAAAAGCCCTAGAGGATCAGCCATACCATTTAAACTTTTATATTCACTGGAAATGCAAATTTTAGGATCGACGCGAACAATATTAATAAACAATTTGGTAAGTGTTATAATAACAAACAAACTTTTAGGAAAATTTTACAATTACGTGTTATGTCCTAAATTTTTAACATGTCTGGTTATCCATTTAGCTCTTGATCGTGTAGAATGAATGACATACTCGTAGCACTATTAGCACTTCGTTGTTTTTGTGTTGTTTAATGTGTTGTAAATATATTACTGAAAAAGTGAATGTATTAAGTAATACTTACAGAATAGGTACATATAAGATTTAGAAGATTATAAAAGAACAATATTTACAGAAATACGTGTCAATCTAGCCCATCTAATATGGAGTTAATTATATGCGTACTCAAATAACGAAGGCAGAACTAAGTCGATATTATATTTAGCGTTGATCGACAAGCACTTAAGAGGTCTCGATATTATGAGAACTGCCGTAGATGGTAAATATTATGTATAATAATATGTACAATATTATGTATATTATTATGTACAATGTATAATATCTTCAGAATACGTAAAACGATACTGCTAGAGTTATTTACCAAAACACTTCGATTGTCATTATTTAGTATAGCTGTCTCAAAGTAAATTAGAAGTCTGATATGGAAAAACAGGGAATTTAGGTTTTCTTTGTACAAAGGAAAATTCAATCAATTACAGTTTAAATACAGCAGCAGCATTTTTGAAAGGTAGACAAAATGCTTTTACACTAAATAAAATTTACAAAAGACGTGAAAAAATTAAAAACAATCGATCGGTCTATAATTTAATGTTAGTATTTTTTTAGTTGGCTTGCTTTGAAAATTTATAAGTAAATTTAACAAAAATCTAATTATAACTTTATACATAGGATTATTAAGGACCTTTATAATATTGAACTCTTTCAAGTACGCAGGTCAGCACAAATTTAGGATACAGTATCACAATTTCAAAAAAAAAAACAATTGATATTCCACAGTAGGATAGGATAGGACAATTGATATTCCACAGTACTCGTAAATGCTGGAAGACGGATATTTTTATATTATATTTTTGTTTATAACTATAGATTTGAAGTAGGACTCGTAGGTCTCTAACGAACAATCACAGTAATAACGACACATGTTTTATAAATATTCTGTCATAAATGAATTCTCTGTATCGTTGGATGTAGAGAAAATATTTCACGGAATCCTTTGTGTAAAATACATAGCAAACATCCGGAAGCAGAAAGTTTGCTGTAGTTGTTGAAGATTTTGTGAAATTTCATTGTTGGTTCATGCTCTTGGGAAAGCTAAACTCGGTCGAAGAAAATCAAAGAACAAAATTATAGATAGTGGGATATCTTTAGAACTACCCATTTATATCTGTGCTGGAATCGGAAATGTTGATGTTTGCATCTGTTATAAAGAACGTCGAAATATAAAATTAATAAAACAAACACAAATTAAGAGTTCAGACAATAAAAGCTTATTGTCTTGTTAAATATATTTGCACGTGTTTAATGACTATCCATTACTTAAAAGACATTTCTTGATTTATTTCATCTGAATGTAAATTAATAAATCTTAATTAATAAACAACCCGCAGCACATTTCACCTGCTAAAAGCTCAGAATGTTCACACGATTGAAAAATATAGCATGAAATCTACGCCGTAGAAAGCGCAACCCATATCGTGGGTTTCGTTCGGATAAAAATATAAGATTAACATGTCAAAGGTTTGCGTTGAAAAATTAAAAAACAGCAATGCGAGTGAGCCCCGGGCGAATTCGCCACGCAGCGCAGAAATTCTCGTGGCCAAATAATTTACTGCTAGCGCGATTTTTAAATCGTTCTGAAATTGACGTGTCCGACCATTGAATGGGTTTCATGGATTAACAAAAACAGAGAATAGCTTAAGTGAACACGTTTTAAAATTTATGTTTAATTAAATATTATTATTATTGAGGTTATTTTTAAAGTAGTAAAGATACTGATTAAGTTATTTAACGCTATCTGGGTAGATACAGTTAATGTGATACGTACCTATCTACCGTTATAAAATACTGAATAATTATTTAAAAGCGATAATTTCAGTTATTATTATATGATTTTATTGAGCAGTGCCGCGCCTTGGGAGAGGCCTTTGTTCTGCAGTGGACTGCTGTAGGCTGAAAAGAAAGATAGATAGTTAGATTGTACAGCGAAATACCTAAAATCCCCTTTATGTTGTAAAGTTTATGCAGACGTATAAAATAGGCAATTACTTACGTATGGTGACTACCAGGAATGCAAAATAACTGAGAAAACATTTGGTTATCAAATAGGTACTTTCAATAACTGAAGATGGTGGTTAATTTCAAAATTAAATGTGACTCTTTACTATGTGTCCAAAAAACGTGGCAGCAAAAATCTTAGTGCATTATTTAGCCAGGTAGATGTGTAACATACCCAGCTTTTAGCTAGAAAGAATCTAGATTCTTTTCTAAAAATGAACTAGAAATTCCGTATTCCTCAAAAATACGTGTTTACAATGCTGTGTAGACGGTTTTTTCCGACACCACGGACGTGAGCCGTAAAAACGTACGGTGCTCTGATTTTGTAGGATTAAAGTTGGGGAGCACAATGTTGAGAGTAGAAAATACTGCGTTGGATTGTAACAATCTAAGTAGATATAATGATATCGGAAGCAACACAATCGCAAACAATACGCTTTCCATGGAATAGAGAGAAATGAAACGGTTTGAAAATAATTCCCAGTGGAAACGGAACGAATAGGTACATAACACACAAGAGAATATCGACAGTCGTAGAGCCATTGATTTGGATTTAGGTTAGGCAGATAAACCGAGCAAACTTTGTCGTGTATGCATATAAATTTTTAAGAATTGAATTTTATGATCCCGTTTTTGCCACCAAAAATGAAAACAAGTTTGGAAAGTAAAAACTAAAAAAAAAGTAAGTTAGTACTAAGTGTTGGAATGTCGGTACAATTGTTGGAGCGTAGTTTTTTAACATCCATGTTGCTTAAGACTTTATAAAAGGCCATATTCTGGGAAGGAATCTTTTTAATTTAACGAAATCATTCTCATTCACATGTCACGTTCAAATTAAATTAAAAATATGTTTCATATTTTGCACAAATATGTATTAATTTTGTACGTTTTAAATTCAGCGACGCCTATTAATATTACGGCTGAAGTCCAGAAATGAAAAGAGAATTTATGAATACGTTTTTCAGCGGCTTCAGTAGAAATTTTATTCGTTTAAAAATACTAATACTTGTCGTAATAAGTGTGTATTAAATAAATCCCTGTGTCAAAAGTGCTTTTTCACGCGAAGTGATTTGTATGGTTGGGATGAATTCAAGAGAGCGCCGTACAAATATATCAAAGGCATATGTATTTCATGTTTAAACGTAGAGAAAAGCACTACATATTTGTTCTTAATGCCGCACGAAACTCCACGGACTTACTTTTAGCAACTTAGGTTCATTGATAGGGTCTCTACAATGCACACTCGATTTTTACTTTAATAAATTAAAACCTCATTATTTTAAGCAGAGCACGTTCTCAGGTATCGCTGAAAAGATCTTTTGTTCGGTTTCAAAACACTTGGGGGAAAGTCAATCGGCGAGCGGGCCTTTAAGCTTTGAACGTTCGCAAATTAATGAGTCCCGAGTACTACACGGGGTGTTATGTTTCAAACTCCTTATTTAGACCCTACCTACTTGATTTTTGCACATTGTCCCATACAGCATACAAATTGCGTGTCGTAAGAAAACGGAATTTTACAAGAATTCAAATACCGCATTAGTTTCTTTGGAATATCAAATTTATCGTAGGTAATTGTAATGTCAAATAAATAATATACCATTAAACGTACTCATCTAGACGTATGTAGATTGTATTCAATATACAAAATTTTTACTACAACTAAAAATTTAGTACAGCAGTAAACTAAAATTTTTATAGGTGTTACTAAGTTAAAAGTGCTCTTTAAACTTTTTTTGCGCAAAGCTTCAGCCACAGGCATTATTGCTTTAAATTTTGTAATAACTTGTACTGAACACATAACTGTGTAATATTTTGTACAGTTTTTATAAAAATCAAATGTTTATATCTTTTGTCCTTATAAAAGATTAGAACGAACATTTTAATAATATTAATACTAAATAATATAGCACGTAACGGTCACTTTTTTTTTGTAACGGACACTTACGAATTTATAATAACAGAGATCTGAACGAATAATCTGCATAATAAAGCCTGGTAAGTCGTGTGAAAGTTTTGCGCTTCGAAGACCCCCTAATAAAATCACACGATTATCGTGTACAGTAATTCAATTTCAGTTGTGATTACGGAGTTTCCCACCGGGTGAGACTTCTCCCCTACCGTAAGTACAGGTAAACACAGATAGGTAAGACGTTCGAGGGGTCTAAATCAATGCGAACAAAGAACAGGGAGCTATTGTGTGCGCTTACGCAAGGAGACCACGTGCGCTTGGGCTCCCACGGTTCAAGAGGGACCAATTTCGGGATTCATATATAAGGGTGCATGTTACGATATAACGCCACTACCAAATTGGGAGCTCTACAGTGAACACTCCGGGGGACCTTGGGTCCCCCGCTAAAGTATTATTATTGTACAAGGAAGTACAGTTGTCATTAACTGTTTGTAAATCAAAAGTTCGGAACTAAAGTAAAAGTGAATTCAAAGTTGAAGTGGCAGTAAAAGCACTTACATTTGTCAGAAATAATTGAAATACTTGAAGTCGTTTGTCAATTTATAGGTAAGTTCCCTATTAATAATCCGGTATCCTGTCTGGTATATTCTCGTTTATTTTCGACCTTTCGTGTCGCAAATAATAACGTGCTTAACTATTTTCTTTAATTTGTTTCAGATTTCATGGTCTGTTTTAATACATCTTGTAAAACAGAATGGAAATGAAATTCTTCGTCAGAGGAGGAAACCTTGCACGAGTAATTGCAGAAATGCAATTAAATTCTGCACTGCGTCTCTTCGCCTGTTTTCATCGACTTTCCGCATTTAAACGAAGTAGCCAATCACGGCGTTTGTTATTACTGATGCAACGAAGAAAACAACGACAGCTATTAAGGTGAACAAACAATAATTATTCAGTTTCTAGTTGCCCAAAGATACCTAGTAGCGTAAGTTTTTTTAGATTTATAATGCGTGTTACCTTAGAAGTAGATTGGAAAAGCGTAAGTTATAAAAATTGTAGTTTTGTTTATAACTTAGCGTCTATCAATACGCGTTTATTAGTTGTAGATATGTATTTAGCGGTAGCGTTTACTATTTCAGTAGAGTAAAAAATTAGTTTATAGGTATTTCACCTTTCAATTCTTTCAATTTTCCTTTCATTTACTTTAGATTTAATTTAATTTCATTTAGATTTCCAACTAAATGTATTTCTTGTTAGAGTGCCTTAATGTACGGTGTTGTTTGTTGAATCTTTTCAAGTTACATTTCAAGTTTCGTTAACCTGTTACGTTTGTTCAACTATTTCGTTATTTCTTGCGTTATTTGGTGTTTTTGTTAACTTTTGACGTCATAATATGGATCTGAATACATGTAATTCGAACAATTTAAAGAATTTAAGTTTTCAAAATTTATAGTAAAACATTACATAAATTTTTTGCAAAACGATTGCAAACGATCTATCAAAAATGAGTTTTTTTAATAGTTGTTACAACTTTTCGTTATGTTTTTTTCTTTTAAAAACAATCACTTAGTTATAACCAGCTGGTTCTGGTTGTTTTATTGTTAAGAAATTTCCGTTAACTGTTTCTTTGTAGGTATTAAATTATTTTTAAGTGTTTTTTATTTTACTGTGAAACGTTGAGTTAAGTTTTCGTTTTGGATTTTTAACAATAGAGTTGAATAAAATTATTTTGGGTTTGCACTTCTAAACTTAAATATCTTTTTGGCTGCATAGTATTATTTTGTATATGAGCTATCAGTGATTGAGTAAAACCTGACTTACGTATGAAATCTTAAATAATCGTTTTTTAACCACTTGTTTGCCTCAGACATTTCAACAACGCTATAAAACTTAAGTTTTTGTTTTGTTTTTAACATTAAGAAAGTTGAGTTTTTGTTTTATTTATTCCAGCTAGTTTGTTGAGTTTTGTTTTCCTTTTTGTTACAAAATAGTTGAATTTTGGTTTTGAATATCTTGTTGTAGTTGAGTTTCAGTTGTTTTTTGTCATGACACAGTTGCATATTTGTTTGTTTGTAAGTAGTGAGTAGAAAGTTGAGTTTTTGTTTTTCTTTACCTTGACATAGTTGAATTTTTGTTTGTGAAACGTACGTAATCTATACGTAAGTTATGTTATCGTTTTTTCATTTTTTGTTATTGTAACGAAATTGTTTTTTGCTCACTGTTAAATTCGTTATCATATTCCCGTAGAACAGATAAATCATTCGTCTCCTTGGTGTCAATATTTAAATAATCAATTTGATTCTGTAATTACCAATGTCGTTTCCAATCTTTGAATGTAATCACATAATTAAATTTTGTTTCTGTTTTTCTGGATCATAAGCTATGTTAAGTTTTTGTTTTTTTCATGCTGTTGAATTTTTGTTTATATTTGTTCAGTGTTACATTTAACTTACTGCCTTCTGTTTTTGTTCTTGTTTCGATTTTGTTTTTGTTTTAAGTCGAGATGACCCAACTTTAATTTTAATATTGTTTATTATTATAAAACATTTTTCTCACACTACAGTAGTTAACAAAGTTCTATTTATATGCAGTTAAAATCACAATAACATAACAATACTGTCAATCATCCTTATTTTTAATTCTCTCGTTAAAAATTACCAATTAACTTATTAGTAATTAACCAACATTATTAGTAATGCATACTGTTATTTTGCAGGGTTATACTTATTTCGTATTTTACTTAATCAGTTAAACTTAAGAATATTTAAAATAAGAATTAACCATGAAGTGCCTTCACATCTAAAAGTGCCTTGTATCTTATAGTACGAGTATAATAATATTATAATCTTACGCTTGTTTCGTTAACCTTTTTAAATAATGCCTTCCGAAAGGATTTCCCAATAGGGATATCTTCTCAGGATGCTGTTTGTGTTATATTGTGATAATGTTCATCTTGCACATTTCCGATATTAATGTAAGAAAAGATGAAAATTCTCACGATTGATTGTTATTCTTGTGGTGACTATTTTCTCCCCCATAAAATAAGGGTTCTTTCTTGTAAAATAATTTTGTATAGTTGAAACAACAGGATTTTGTAAAATCAGAATTAGTGTTTGTAAAATTTTAAAAGTATTAAGTTTTGTTATAACTCACTCAACATATTTAAAGCTCATAATTTTTGTTAGAATACAAACGACTATTACAATCCTACATTCCAATATGATTACTACAATCCAAAACGTTTTAAAATACATTTAAAAATACATAATTAAATATTATTAATTGTTTGATTATAATGACGACCCGTGTGGTGTAGTGGTTACCATGCCAGTCCAACATTCAAAGGGTCCCGGGTTCGATCCCCGGCGGGGCAGAAATTTAAATGATTAATTTACATTTCTGTTACCGGTCTGGGTGTTTGTGTATTTGTCTTT